>VWYK01088499.1:0-13797 GCA_013399775.1 Semnornis frantzii
TTTTTATTTTTATTATTATTATTGCACCAAATGGCACTAATGAGAGAAATTTGTTGGGTTTGAGCTATTAACGCTTTGGAGTTTGGGGTTTTTTTTAACTAATTTGTTGAGATTTTTAAAATTAATTTTGTCTCACCTCTATCCGAGTCATGAAGTTGGCCCTTGAGAGATGTGTAATTCTATCAAACTCTATATTAGCTTAGTAGTTTGAGGATATGCACTGAGTGTTGTGTGTGCTATAAAAACAAATGCCTCCAAGTGTGGTTTATTGTACAGTAAGGTGTTCAAGGAGATTAATTTCTGAGTATGATCCAGCAGGGATGAATGGTCATCAGCAAACAGTGTGCCAGGGTAACTTTCTCTGGAGACTTTCTCTGGAGATTAAGTGAATTCAGAGTATACTTTTGAGGCAGAAATACAATTCTTTACTCCTACTGCTCTTGGCAAAATTAAAAATTGGGTATGGGTGGGGAGTGGAAAGAATGATTCAGCAATTTATTTGTTGCAATGTCCAAGTAGCTCAACTTTTAGATGATTTTTTATGTACATCTGAAATTATCTTCGGCACATGAAAGCACACTTTAAACAACTGAAGGCAGATGGCCCCAGATGGAAAAATCTTAAAAATCAATATGGAGCATTGGGAGGCTCAGGCCACTTGATTGAGAATAGTTGA
The DNA here is from genome assembly GCA_013399775.1 of Semnornis frantzii. Taxonomy (NCBI): domain Eukaryota; kingdom Metazoa; phylum Chordata; class Aves; order Piciformes; family Ramphastidae; genus Semnornis; species Semnornis frantzii. The sequence continues at coordinate 677 of VWYK01088499.1, forward strand.
ATCAGGAGCTAAGTGGGAATGGAAATGGAGATTCCTAATTTTTGGTGACAGTAAAATGACAGTGAGTGGAAGTATATCTGGCCAGAAGGTTTTACAGCCACAGCAAGAAGAAATGCTTGCAGAGGGCTCTGTGTTTTTCAAAACGATCATGAGGCTCTGAGGTGCCCATAGGCTGTGAGCCCTTCAAGATTGTTCCTAACATTTAAACTTACTTTGGATTTAAACTGTTATAACTACGAATTTAAGCCTGTGTTCCAAGCACTCTCCTCCTGGACCATTGCATGCCAAGGTAGTAGGCTTAATATTTTCCTTCTAGGAGATGCCCTCAGCTGGCCAAAGAAGATATTTGTCCCCAGCTAGGGCTGCATGTGTCCTGAGAATCTGGCTGTCTACTGTTGGTTGTATTTAATTCATGTTCAGGGAGTTGCATGCCTCCTGATCCCTCCTTTGAAAGAAGCAAGATGCATGCAATGTGCCATCTCCAAATTATTTTTAGTACCAGGCAATTTAAGGTAAAAATAAACAAGGCATTAATTTCATCTCAATGCAATGACTATTTAAACAGTTACTGTATTTAGGAGTACAAAAAAAAAAAAAAAAAAAACAAAGAAACAAATGTTTTATAAATCCCTAAAAAGCAGCTTATCTCCAGGAGGTTTGCTGTCCAGTTCATCCATTCGAAACCTTCACAGGCTATTTTTATACAGCCTCCAAAGGGCAGGCTTTTGCTATGGCGACAAACCCATTTTCCATTTCTCTGGGATTCCATTGTAATCAAATTTCTCCCTTGCGTGTTGACAGATAATAACCAAAAACCTTTACTTAATGCAAATGCAAAGCTCAAGGACTGATACTGTAATTTAATGGACTATAAATGGGTAACTGATTCACAGTAAATGCAGTGCTGTACACTACATTAGTAGGGCTTAGACCTCCTGTAGCTGGGCAGGAGGTTTTCAGAAGAAAATGCAGCAAGAAAATGTTGATTGATTACAGTTGTTAATGAACACAGATATGTTTTGAGAACTTTTGCCTGGAAAAGTTTATTTCAGCTCCAAGAATGGAAGAGAACTTTGAAATGGAATACAGTAGAAACATATTACAGTGTTTTTTTCCTTACCAGCCTTGTAGCACCATGAGGTTTTATTTCCTAGTACTGTTGCTGTGGCTTGTATCTTATACTTTTGGTTCTTCCAGACCAATTCTACTAGAAATTTTCTCACTCTTTGGGTAAATATATATTCAATGGAGGAGAGAAAAAACCCTCCAGAATTCCTGCAACCTTAAGACAGCAATTGAACATGCCCTCTTTGTCTTTATGTGAACAACACAACAAAATATCTGGAGGAGGAAGAAAATATCTGAAGGAGGAGAAATTCAGGCATCCCAGCTTTGGTCATCTGTTGAAAATGCATTTTTCTTCCACAGATTGAGAAGCATCTCAAGAACACATTTAGAATACAAGCCTGAGCTCTTTGCTGAACTCCCTGGCTGCTAGAGGTGCCTTTATCTCCAGGGACTAAAGGCAGCTTTGATTAACCTGCTCAGTTAAGTTCCTAAAGTCAGATGGATTCAATCTTCTTTTTACAGAGCACCTACTGTGGGAGAGCAGGAGGCTCAGATCTACAGAGAGAATCTGATATCTAACTTTCTTGTTTAAAGACACAGCTCCACTGATATCAGTAGGAGCAGGGCATATAGATATCTCTGGATCTTCAAATTTTCTGAGTAGTGCTAATGTCAGATTTGTGTTAATCTGTGAACTTCCTTTACCATGGGAATGTAAATTCATTGTGGAAATACACGTTCCTCATTACAGCCCTGAGGAAGAGGACCTGGGGGTCTGGGTTGATTAGAAGCTCGACATGAGCCTGCAGGGTGTGCGTGCAGCCCAGACAGCAACCAAGTCCTGGGCTGCATCAAGAGACTGGATGTTAGGAGGAAGTTCTTTGCAGTGAGAGTGGTGAGGCACTGGCACAGGTTGCCCAGGGAGGTTGTGGCTGCTCCCTCCCTGGAGGTGTTCAAGGCCAGATTAGACAAGGCCTTGAGTAACCTGTACTAGTGGGAGGTGTCCCTGCCTATGGCAGGGGGTTGGAACTAGATGATCCTTGAGATCCCTTCCAACCTTACCATTCTATGATTCTATGATTTCTTTTTCTTGTTGAAGTACTAAATCACTAGGCTGCCTGTTTTGACTGACCTTCAATACACCTTCAAGCAGCTGTTCTAGCTTGCTAAACCTCTTCTTTCTTAGCATTATGTCAGTCTTTCTCTGGACCTCCTCATGTCTCTCCTCATTAGTTAGTAGCAAACAGTTTGGGAATCCAGAAGGCATCAGGACCCTTCCTGCCTTGTAGAGCCTTGTGGGTGGCTATACGCTGCCAGTACACCTGCACCAGCAGAGAAAAGCTGCCTGGGATTATTATCTCAGGCATTGCTTCCCCTGTTGTATTAATTTAAATGTAGATGTTGTGTTGAAGGCCCTGAAGCTGTCCTGAAAATCCTTGTTTTGTGAAATGATTCATTCAAATGTTTGTTGTTTCTGTTTTTCAGGGGTGGTGACGTCAGTTATCAGGGTAGGTAAATAAATTGCTGACACCTCTCCAGAAATATTGGATTCCTAAGGACAGAATTGGGCTACTTTTGCTATTTACAAGAAAGGATAATGCAGCAACTCTGACTCTTGAGTGCCTTACTGAGACAAGAGAAGGTCCTGTTTCCAAGATACTGGATTTCCCTACCAAACACAGCCATTGCTAGTGGAAAGTAAGAAATGGCTTTCCTAAGACAGGGGAAGATATATACTTTTAAAATATTGTTTAATGTGGAGTAGATAGAGATTTTAGTAGAAGGTGTCCTGAGTAATAATTTTCTTTGGATAAAATGAGTACATTGGGGTTTCGTGTCAGCAAAAAGATGTAAACGTAAATAATGCGATGGAAATATAAATTGACTAACCACTTCACACAGAGAGATGGCTTTGTGTAACAGGGGAAAAAAAACAATTTGGAAATTACAAAAAAATAAGGTGTTGTTACATTTCTTAAAATGCTGCTTCAAAAATAATCAGAGCTGCTTCTGAAAGGTTTTGTCAGGAGGAAAGCAGAATGGTTTTTTGTTGTATAAGCAGCAATGGAGGCTTCTGTGTTATAGTCTAACCTGTGGCAACTTTTCTAAACAGTATGAATAATAGGACTACATTTTTTGGGGTAGTGGCAAAACTGTGCTAAGAGGTAGTGAGTTTAACTTCACAACCATTATAGAGCTCTTTCTTTCCTCTCAATACCTGGTAAGCTTTTGTAATCTTTTCTCCTTCTGTTTGAGACTGCTTCAAACCAAAATTATAGAGAGATGTGAGGCAGCCCAAAACCCAGACTCAAAATTTGCAGCTGGGTTTGCAGTGCTTAGAAACAACAGACCTTGAACTAAACACTCAGAATGTTGGAAATATTGTGATTTCAATGCAAGCTTATCCCTGTTTTTTCTTTGAAGTCAGCTTCACTTGGAATTCTGTCTCCTCTTTTGATCCTTTCAGTGCTCAGACTTGAGAAACTCAGTGTGGAATCTAGTTTGGTTAAACCTTCCTGCTAAGGTGGATGCTTCATTTTAAATAGTAGATGTAACCATAAATCACCAGGAAAAATAATACTTTTAGAAAGTGGGACACTATCAGCTTCTATCACTGAATTAGCAGCCAACCCCAACTCCCTTAGCCAGATCAATCAAACTGTTAGCAAGTTCCCATTATACCGTTCCACAGCAACCAGTTTCTATCTGTTCCATCCTGCACAAAACATCTCTGGCTCTTTCCTTATCTTCATACTAATCCCCAAATGTTTAGCAACCCAAAATCTCTGGAACAATCTCCCCACAACAGAGGGACACCAGGAGCATCAGGTCTGCTTTTCAATTGTCGAGACTATCAGCGCTGCCTTGCTTCACTGCATGTGATTTGGCTTGGAAAAAGAGGTAGTCTTACATCCCAGGCAATCACTACTGCTAAAGGCAACAGGAGCTGATTGGTCATGGATCTGTGACTGTCCTGTCCGTTCCCATTCCCCAAACATTTATGTGAGACTGGGGCCATGTCACATCTGGCCACTTAGGGAACATGCAATGAAATAAACCATTTCCCTTGCAGATGACAGATGGGATTGGAGGAAGAGGAACTGATGAATACCACAAAGAACTTTCCATGAATATCCTTCTATTTTATTGATGCTTGTATAGCTTGAAGCAGAGGGTAGGCTGTTCCTGGAATCCTTACAGAAGCAATATGAAGGGAACAAGATATTTTCATTAAAATACAAAATACAAAACAAAAAAACAAACAAAAACAAACAAACAAAACCTAAACCCAAGAAAAATATTTTAAAATATTAAAACAGTAAATATTTTAAGTCTCACAAATAGGGATAGTTGAACAATTTCTTGAAAGAAGTTAAACATGATGGAAAACACTCAGTATACTTGGGCTGCCATTTAGAAAAAACAGACATGGAAGGAAGGAATTCATAGGTGGCATATCCATTTTCTTGATTAGAAGAGAGGCTCTCCAGAGTATGGACTGATACTGATGTGAGGAAAGTGAATAATTAGAAATACTTACCCTGTACATCATCAAATTATCAATGCATATTTACATGGTATTAAAAGACATTTATATCAGCTAGGACTTGGACTCTCTAAGTGTCAGCAGCGAGTAGAGAATGTGACTCCAGTGCTCAGAAGCTAATATCATGACACAGTGGCGTAGGACCCTCTGTTTTGACCTGCAAACACTGCTTACTCTCTACACCATCAAACTGATGTGCTGTTAAGGTGGCAAAGCATTGCGGTCATCCTTTTACCTTGTTGATTTTTGCTTCTCTTTACCTCCTGTTTGGCCACCTGGGATTTGTTTTGTGGTTTGTTTTGTTTTATTCCCAAGAGCCAAGTCATATTGAATAATTGGAGTGCAGCTGCCACTTTTGCACTTTCAAGGACCTCTGCAACCTGTTTGTCATCAAGTTGACAAATGAGGCCATCAAGTGGATTTCTTCTCTATTCTCACAGAAAGTCAAAGTACAAGATTTCTCCCCACTGGAAGGTGGTAAGTCACCATGGATTTAGTAAAATAAATATTCAGGTCCATGAATTGAATCTTGCTTGGAGCTCCCCAGGTCTGGTGGTGGTCTGCTTGTCTTGCAAGGAAGGATGAAAAGCATGAGCTCTGCTCCTCCAGAGACAGAAAATCTGTTTTATTGATAGATCTGGCAGCAATTTTTGGTTTATTTTCACACTGAATTCACCTGGGGTCTGCAGAAGAATCAATTCCTCCTCGCCAAAGGGTGGAGCTCAGAGCTGATGGCTGTTATAGCTGAGGCTTGTAACCTTACCCTCAGGAAATATAGCTCCAGTTCGATGTGTTTTTGCTCCTCTGCAGATTGCTGGAATGGCAAGACTGGCTCAGAAAGCTGCCTGCAGCTTCAGAGAAAGTTTAATGTTGAATGAAATGGAATTTAAATGGGGGGAAGGTGATGTTACTGGAGTGTCTTCTATTGTACATCCGGTAGGGTGTTGCCTTCTCTGTGACAGGATGATTAAGAGCATCTAGTCATGCTATACTGAAGTTATATCAGATCTCAAATGGAAGAAATTCTGTTCACATGGGTGTTTTCTCCCAGCAGATGAATGTTGTCATCAAGACAAAAAGTAGTGTGAAGTCTGGGGGGAAGGTTGACAAGTAAAGAGGCTGCATCTCCCGTTTGCATTTTGTACGTGTCTTGTCAATTAACACAGCTGCAATTAAACTCACAGCAAATGGACCTTGGGTCTCAGCTAATGCAACAGTTCTTGAAGTTTTAGCAATTCAGCTTTATCTGAACAAATGCAGGCTCAAAGCATATGAATCATCGCTGAGCTTTTAAAAAGCAGCTTTATTAAAAAAAAAATGAAAGGTAAATGACTTCAGATGGCAAACTACATCAGAAGAGCTAAATAAGGAAAAAATATTGTTACAGTGACAGTAATATTAGCTGCCACAAACAAAATCAGTCAATAAAAGCACTTTGGAAAGTTAAAAAGCCAAATGAATGAATAAGCCTCTCCCTAAATTCAATATTCTCTTGTATAAAATATTAGCACTTGGAATAAAATCACCTCCTGAGTATAGTATTTTTTTTCTGTTTTATCAGCAGTCTCTCTCTCTTCTACCTAGTAAATTCATTTATTTGTTCAGAACTGCAGTGTGTTGCCAGCACTTTCCAATACACATATATAAGATAATGCAGCCTTCATCCACCCTAAATCTCTCATTCCACAGGTTATTGATTTAACCATGCTGCTGTAAAGACAAACAACCAGGTTGTCTGCTTTTCTCTGGCTCAAGTGACCAGTTTTTCTCTGGCTTGATGAAACTTACTTCTGATAATGAAGACCTTGGGGGCTATGTTTACATGTGGCCAAGCATGGAGACTATGTTGAGTCACTTGTCACCATCTCCTTCTCTGGAGACTTTCACAGCCCATCTGGATGCGTTCCTCTCTGACCTGAGCTAGATTGTGCAGTCCTGCTCTGGCAGGGGGGTTGGACTTGATGATCTCTTTGGGTCCCTTCCAATCCCTGTGCTAGGGTAAGGGGTAATTAATTACTGCAAGACAATATTTAAAAATATTAATATATAGTTTATTAATATTAAATATTCAGAACTCGCATCACCCCAATCACCATTTAATAATAATAACAGGCTCTTTGCAACATTATGGTAACTATATACAGGTTATAATATAGGATCTAGAAGTAACTAGTGAATATATATATTAATTGAACTCGATTAAACTGGAAGAGAAGGTTTTGTGGTCAGTATACCGTTTGCTCACTAGATGGATGCGAGGAACAACTTTCTGCTTAGGGTAGAAGGCAATTAATAATTANTGCAATGGCAAAAGCCCCTGTGCTCCCTACTCATCTCCTTTTATCCAATACAGCCCGAGACTAATGGGCCTTTGGACCCAGGATAGCCAATCAAATGGCAGTTAGCCAAGATTTGCCCATATTGGGTGAAGCCATAGGCTTGCTTTGCGCTTTTTTGGGCAGAACACAGCCTTGCACAACGCAACCCTGTGCACCTTGTTTACCGCAGTTGCTGGGCAGGCCACAGACCCCAGACTTAGTGGCTCCAGGCTCTTTGTCCCTTTTCCTGTGGTTGCTCTCCCCAAAACAGCAGGAGGGAGAGCAGAAAAACATGCCTGGGCAGGCCAGGAGAGGTACAAGCCTAATTTGACCTGCTTAGGCCTACCACGACACCCCAGCCCCTGGCCAATGGGCCACTTAGACCGAGGGCACCCTGACATCCTGTGATCTTGTAATCCTGGTGGCTTGCAATTAAAGAAATGCTCTGATGTAGGCTTAGTCTGAGCTGGAGGGGCTTTCTGAAGGAGAAAAAATAGACTGTCGTCTAAAGGACTTTAAGAACAATAGAGACAGGGAAGAGCTCTTCACCAGCAAATCTATCCAAACTATCCAGTGGTGAGGTAACAAACTTGAACAGCTTGTTGGGTGTCAGCAATATGAGTAATGAAAAACACCCTAGAGACTGGAATGCTTGCATGGGTCATGTATTTCTATTCAGAACATAGGAATCCCATCTAAATTATTAGTGTTGTAGAGAGTCAACATTATCTACATAAAGATTAACATTTTTTGTCATACCTATGTGGAGTGATGTGTGTGAGCCTCTCATGCTGGTAATGACTGCCCAGAACCGTGAGCCAGACAGTTCATCTCCCTCTTGGAGCAAAGACTTATAAGTTTCATTCTCCTTAAGTCTTCATCTGCAGGAGATTGTGGGCTCTGTATTTTCATGCACTTTTGAATGTGCTTGGATCAAAAAGGCTCACTCTGCACTTTGTCTGCAAGATGCTCTTGAATTTTAAGCTAAGTTTGACCTCTTTGGTTGAGAAATGTAGACTCTGCCTCCAGATAAGAAGCTAGGTCAGTGATCCAGGCTTCCTTACTTCTAGGGAGGGTTTCTGGGACTCTGTGTCAGAATCAGAATCATGAATGCCAGGTTGGAAGGATCATCTGACCAGACCTTTCTTGGCAAAAGTACAGTTCGGGCAATATTCAATGAACACACCCAAATCTCAGTAACAGAGACTGTGGCTGCTTCTGTGGGGCATCTTCCCTTTGTGGGCATCCAAACTCTGCCTACATTGTCCAGCCAGCCTCTGCTGCTGCTTACAGACTGCTGTGCTAAGCCTTTGATTTACAAATTCTTTAAGAGTCACCTAAAACTATCACAAATGAACAGAAAAAAGCAGAAGCAGAATAGTCCCTAGCTGGCAACTGTTGCTGTGGTTTGCCTCTTCTGGAAGCAAATATATGACTTGCAGGTTTCACAAATACTTGCAAAATATTCTGGGTTCAGGAGAGAAAGCAAGGAAGATACAAGGTCATAGAACATTGCTTTTCCTTCTCAGTATGACCTCTTTCATACCCCTTGCAAGACAAAATTCAACCAAAGCCACATAGTACAGGTTGACTATAGACAGTAGAAGGAGCAGCAGATGGTCTTCAGGCACATACCAAATGCCCTCATGACTGAGTCCTTCACCAGGAGCTATGTTATTTTCTCTTTATTTATCAACATGTTTCCAAACCTAGACCCACATCAGCCCATTCCTGTAGCAACCCAGCAAACAAAAGAGAACTGCTTGTACTTCATTTCCAGCTTCCAGATAGTACCAAATCTGATGAGTTTTCATTTGTTTACTTTCCCTGACAAGGACATCTGTTTACTAGGACTCATCTCCAGCTTTAGTGAACATCAAAAGGGATGTCTGTGAGACTGCATCTGGAATTAGATGATACAAAGCCCTTCAAATAACTGTTATAAATTTTATTTTTCCCCTTGCCTCTTCTGCATTCCCAATCACCAAGTAGAGATGGCTTGATTTTCAATGTATTTCCATCTTTTCTTTCAAGTCAATTTAGTGTCACTATTCAAACTTCGTTTTTCAGGATCAGTTTTTGGGGTTAAGGGTAGCATTTATTGACTAATAAATAACTGTAACAATAGAATAACATTATTAATAATAACAACATTAATAATATCAACAACAACAACAACAATAATAATAATAATGAATGTTAAGGTTGGAAGAGACCTCAAGGGTCATTTAGTTCCAACCCCCTGCCATAGGCAGGGACACCTCCCACTAGTACAGGTCACTCAAGGCCTCATCCAACCTGGCCTTGAACACCTCCAGGGAGGGAGCAGCCACAACCTCCCTGGGCAACCTGTGCCAGTGACTCACTACCCTCACTGTAAAGAACTTTCTCCTAACATCCAGTTTAAATCTCCCCTCTGACAGCATAATTATATAATTATATATTTTTAAATAAATATATTTAAAAGTATGTATATTTAATTATTTATTTATATTATATATAATTATTTATTTTATACAGTATATATGTTATAATAATAACCCCCAATAATAATAAATAATTAAAAACCAAACAACAGCAAACAACAAAATCCAGAAAAAGACATCTATCCCAAAATACATGCATGTACTTTTTTTCTTTAATAAATGTAGGCATCTAGAGAGATGGAGGGTTGGAAGCAAGCAAATTAGGTGATCATTCTTCTTTGTTATTACTTCCCTCTTAATACCAACCAGTATACATTTAATCTCAGGAAGATCTGATTTAGAAGTACTGTCATGTTGTATGTCTATATGACTGTTTATTTAGTTGTGAGTTGATTGATTAGGAAATAAATGCTTTTCAAGCTGACAGTATAAATAATGAAACTTTATTAGTGATATATGTGACACGTTTAACAATGCTAATTTTCTGTACCGCTCTGGGTAATGCACTTGCCTTTTTTTTCAGCAGGCTGTAAACAATAGGAGGTTTGAGGGAAATCGCTAATTTGTTGGCTTTTTTTGAAGGCGAGGGAGAGGAATGTAGAGTTTAGAAATATTTCCAGAGTGCCACCTAGTGGGAAAAAAAATAAAAGGAAAAAAAAACCCATACCACAGGAAAATTGAATTAAAATACATCTTTGGAGAGTATGTCTTAATATACAGCACTATCACCTCATTTTCCTCTGCAGCTAAGCACAGGTAGCTATTAATGGCTTTTATGCAGTTTAGGGATAATTACAAAACTTTATTTTTTTTTTTTTAATGATTGTAAAAATATATATGTATGGCAGAGATAAATAAAATGAATTTCTGTCTTCCTCGCTTATAGCTTTTGGGGAAAAAAAAAAAAAAGTAGCCAATGTCTGGCTCAAACCCAAAGTTAAGACTTGATTTAATCATTTTGTGTTTTCATACCTCAAAAGCTTTGTCATTAAATCTTCATTTCATTTTCACTTTTTTAAATTAAACTATTGCCCTTTGCGTTTAAAATGGTTATACAGGGGGATCAAAGATTATTGTTATGAAAAAGGCTTTAAAACAAAAGAGTTTCCAAAAAGTCTGGTTAATGACTTGTTTCACTCAAGGTATGGTTTTATCACAGGTGGTGGTTGGTGCTCTTTAGGAAAGCCACACCTCTTGTGGTCCCCTATTATAGTAGATTCAATTATGTCCTTTAAGCAGATTTCTGCTACTATTTAAGATGTCATCACACAGGTAATCTTGAGGAGGCTCAAAACTCTCCCAATCCTGCTGTCTTTGCAGATGTTAAATTTGTAAGCATGGCTCCAGGTTTGATGGGGGAAATATCAGGAACTCATCAAATTCTGCTTGCTTGAGGTGTCCGAGAGGTGAGTAAGGCTTGGCTGAGGCAGGCTGGCTTGGCTAGAGGTCAGGAGGAGCAGGCAGGCTATCCCAGGTGTACAAATATTCTTGCATCTGTCTACCTGTCCACTGTGAGTAAATTCAGTGTAACTTTTCATAACCCCACCCTTTGCAGCCCTTTGTTGTTGTGTGAGATCCCAGACTTTTACAAGTGAGCCTCACAAATCTGGCAGCCAGGATAAACCAGGGGCTGCAATCTTTACTGCCTTTAGTACCGAGGGCATGAAGCAAGGCTATCACTGGGTAATGCTGAAGATGCCTTTCTGAGGAGGGTGCATATCTAAACAGTTGTGGTGTCTGTCTTCTGAGACTGCTGTGTACTGGGAGGGGAGTCAGGTGATTTTAAAATAACTGCTTCTCCTACAGTTTATGAGGAATTTCTGTCAAAGGATGTCAGTGCTTGTGTTGGGAGTGTCCCCTACCTTCATCAGTTTGGTAAAGATTGACAGCAATATACATTCTGAGATGTGCTTTTCGTACCAGATACTTCTGTGGTAGGTGTTTTTGCTTTTCCAGACAAAAGCAGGGAAATCAAGGCTATTTGACTTTTGTTTCTACCTACTTCTTCATTAAGGTTCCTCAAATGTCTCTTCTATCTGTGGCATATTATAGGGAATAATTTATGTTAGAGAGGAGCCACAGTTACATTCACTGTGACTGGCCTTAGGATTTAGATACATCATCTGGGTCAATTGCGTGTCTTTGAGAGAGAGATTTTTGTTTTTATCTATAGGAAAAGCAATATCTACATTATGGAGGCTAAGTGTAGTATATTATCGTGTCTGTTTCACATCCAACACTGGCAAGATTATTGATCTCAAGATGAAATAACAAGAGGGGAATAATGAGAAAATTGTGATGAGAAAAGCAGCGTGAAACTGAGACAGGTATTTAATTATTTTGTTTCTTCACAATTGTGCATAAACTGTGAAGGAGAAGCCCCTTAAAACAGCACTGGTAAGCAATTAGCAGGGAAAAGGAGCAGAGATGATGTGGTGGGAAGTACTCCTTTCTGCCCACTTTAATCCACACTCTGCTTTTGCCTTTCTTGAGTAAAACAAACTGCAAGATGATGTAGAGATCACCCTTGCAGCCTGAATGTTTGCAAAGACAGCAAGAATGATTTGTCAAAGATTTGTTTGGTTTGTCGTGGCCAGGAGGAGGTTGCTTTCTTCTCTCAGGCAACCAGCACCAGAACAAGAGGTCACAGTCTCAAGCTGCGCCAGGGGAGGTTTAGGCTCGAGGTGAGGAGAAAGTTCTTGACTGAGAGAGTCATTCCCTACTGGAATGGGCTGCCCAGGGAGGTGGTGGAGTCACCCTCCCTGGAGGTGTTCAAGGGAGGTTTGGACGTGGCACTTGGTGCCATGGTCTAGTCTTGAGGTCTGTGGTAATGGGTTGGACTTGATGATCTTCGAGGTCTCTCCAACCTTGGTGATACTGTGATACTGTAAAGAAAATCTTTAATGGCAGCATGGAGACTTCTCTTTCTAAATGTGCTTCTAAGTTCTTGCTGACTGTAGGAAAACAGAGGTGAAAAGGGAAGGAGCAGAAAAGAGTTAGTAGGGTACTTTAGTACTAGGGAAGTCTGTGTTGGCTAATGGCATAAAAAAAAAAACAGACTGAGTGTTATCTTCAGTGGAGTGTATTATCAGCTTTACAGATAAATATATCTCTATACCTAAGAGCTCTTAAATTCTTCTGAGAAGAATATATTTTCTGGTTTAAGGTGTAGTGTAGGAGACATTTTCCTTTAGTGGTATTATTTTCTGTAAAGAGGTGCTCTAGCATAATTACTCTTTATATTTCTCAGCACTGTGTAGGTTGTGTTTGAGATGTCTGTGACTGTCATCTGGAAGGAAAAAAGGGGCCAGGAATGGAAGTCAAGAATGCTGCAGACCTGTACCTGTGAGGTACAACTGCAGGATTTCACTTAGGCAGTAAAGATCACAAGAGAGTCACAGGCTGGACCCTGCTTTCATAACTGCATACACATAACTGCAGTGGGCACCATAAATAATTTCCATGTCAAAAGCACAGCCCCTTGGACACAGTGCTAATTGGTAAAATGTTGTTTGTTTGTTTATGTTTCACTTCTGTCTTCCTCAATGAGGCTGATTCGCTCTGCTGCAGTTTCAAACAGATCCTTTTAGTTTGAGATTTGAAACCAGATTGTTAGAGAAATGTTTTTAGTTTTCACTTATTGCCATATCTCTCCTACCTTGATCTTACCATGTTCCTGAAGGAGTTGTGAAGGCTGACAAAAAGTGGTCCTGTAGAAGCAGAAACTCAAACTTTATGCCATTGAAAAAAAAAAAAAAAAAA
>VWYK01088501.1:0-12626 GCA_013399775.1 Semnornis frantzii
AAATCCCACAACCGAGACATAATCATATATCATATGCTTTTAGTTGCTGATTTCTGGATTCCACTTCCATGTGTAGCCTATTTTTTTTATTTGAGGAAGAGGAGTCTGAGGGGAGACCTCACTGCTGTCTACAACCACCTGAGGTGACACTGTGGAGAGGCTGCTGCTGGGCTCTTCTCACAGTAGTTGCAGACAGAACAAGGGGGAATGGCCTCAAGCAGAGGCTGGGGAGGTTTAGATTGGACATTAGGGAAAAGTTTTTCATGGAGAGAGTGGTCAGGGACTGGAATGAGCTGCTCAGGGAGGTGGTGGAGTCACCAACCCTGGATGTGTTTCAGTTGCTTAGGTCTATGGTTTAAGGTGAATCTTGTAGGGTGGGGTTCTAGGTGGGACTTGGTGATCCTGAAGGTCTTTTCCAACCTGAATGTTTCTGTGATTCTGTGATTCTATCCTTTGTTCTCCTTGTTGGGATTCCTGAGAAGGTAGGAGTGAAGATGCTCTGTTCTTTACCAGCTGCTAACCTGGGTGCCATCAACACATGCCAGCCTTTTACCTTTTCTTGTTTGCCATTCAATTTTTCTGGATGTTCTCACTCATGTTAGTCTTAACATTTCCAATACAGATCTCAACATTTCTAATGCTGACTACTAGTAGGGAAAGGTAAAGATAAATAGTCTTATCAGCCCTTTGCCTGTTTAGCTATGAAACAGCAGGTCACAATCCCTTCCTCACCCAAATGCTTCACTCAGAGAGCATGCTGTAGTGTAAAACAAAAAGAAAACAAAGAAATTAAATTACAGGATCAAAATGAGAGATAAAATTCAGCTCCATTTCATATATGGAGATTCCTTTGACAATAAGAACAACTCACAGAGGCAGTAATTCTAAAATTGTAATCACCATCACTAACAGAACAGCAATTCAAAGTGTAGGATAAATGAAAGCCATTTAAATGATAAAATGTCAATTACATGCATCAGCATGTCTTTATAAAAGGCATTGCCACTCCATCAGCATGTCTTTATAAAAGGCATTGCCACTCCATCAGCATGTCTTTATAAAAGGCACTGCCACTCCACCAACACGACTGTAACAAAACTACATTCAATATGATCCACATCACCTGCCTGATACACTAAAGCAGCACAAAGCAAGCACAGACATCCAAGACATTCAGGACCCCTTGGCTAATTGTGGTACTCTTGATATTGCCACAGAGAATGTGGTACAGTCAAGTACAGAGTCTTGAAAGATGTTTTTCCCCCCCTGGGGCTGGTAATTCACTACAGCTGCTCAAGTGCACTGTGTTTTGATTGTCCCTACTCCTGTACATCACAACATTAACCATTTCCAAAGACAACAGAAGAATGATGGACAAATGGCCTAGTATGAACTAACAAACCTTAAAAGACTTTTGCCCTTCCATTCAGCTTTTCAGACAGGAGTTTTTGAGTCATCCTTACAGCTTAGTTACAGTTCATGTGTCATTTCAGTGCCTAGAAATGGTCCAAGTAATTCACAGCCTGTTCTTGAAGGGACAAGACGGTAGGTTTTCATAGCACAACCAGCAGTGTCATATCTGAAACAATTATGCCATCTGTTTCACAAACCTAAAGGTGAGGGGTTTAAAACAGCCCATAGCAGCAGTGCTCCTCCTCTTTTCTGCCAAATGATAGAACAGGAGAACTAAAGAAAATTCTACAACCTGGAGCAGTGGAGGGAGGAAAACTGGCAATTCTAGGAAAGTAAAGGAAAAGGTCTGCTGGCTTAGCATGTCCTTTACATCAAAAAGCTACTGGGGAGCCTGGTTGCTCTCCAGCAGAGGGAAAAGGAAATTGTGATGGAGAGAAACCTACCTCCTCTCAGGGTAAGGGAGGAAAATTAAGCCTAGCAAGCACAATACCACTGTAAGCTGCTGTCCTCCACCATATGAAGGACACTGAACTGTTGGAGTGGGTCCAGACGAGAGCCACAGAGATGCTGAGAGGCCTGCAGCAGCTTTGCTGTGAGGACAGGCTACAAGAGTTGGGGCTCTGCAGCCTGCAGAAGAGAAGGCTTCCAGGAGACCTTAGAGTAGCACTCCAGTATCTGAAGAGGGCTACAGGAAGGCTGGGGAGGAACTATTGACAAGGTCTTGTAATGACAGGACAAGGGGCAATGGGTTTAAACTGGCAGAGGGGAGATTGAAACTGGATGTTAGGAGGAAGTTGTTTGCAGTGAGGGTGGTGAGACACTGGCACAGGTTGCCCAGGGAGGTTGTGGCTGCTCCCTCCCTGGAGGTGTTCAAGGCCAGGTTGGATGAGGCCTTGAGTGACCTGTGCTAGTGGGAGGTGTCCCTGCCTATGGCAGGGGGTTGGAACTGGATGAGCTTTGAGGTCCCTTCCAACCTCACCTTTCTATGATTCTATGGTTCTATATTCTGAAGTGCTAAGAAAAGACCTGACTGCACAAAGAGCCTCAAAGTCTCCAGCTTGCAATATGTGGTGCAGGTCTATACTTTCCTTGATCACTACTGTGTAAGATTCAGGTATTGTTCATCATTTTTCATATCCATATGTACCAAGAGTACACCAAAAAAAAAAGTATGCAGGCTTATCACTTGTAGAATATTATGAGCAGAAAAAGACTAAACACAAGCTTTAAGAAACTCTCTTATTTAAAAAAAAAAAAAATCATTGAGGCATAAAACTGTAGAATCAGAATCTAAGTTGCAGGTGTTACCTAAAACTTAGATTGTATCTAAAACCTGTTTGAATACCCAACCTTGACTCATGAGCAGGTACATGGTCTTCAAAAGCACACTCTTTGTACTCCTTTATTCCTCCCACAGATGGGTATCTCTGGTTCCTTGAAATGACAGCTGGCATTCACGTGGAAGGAAGGAGTTTCTTTCTTCACTATTACCTCATTGTATGCACCAAAATGTTCCTCCGAGATATGATTTGATTTGACACGGAGTGAGGCAACACTTGAAAAGGCTTTTTCAAGGTTTCTTTCAGCTTGGGTGATTCCTGTCAATTTACAGAACCACCACAGAGCAAAATGTTTTGTGAATAATTAGCAGGTTAATTACCCATAAGCAGTGAGTAATTTGTATTACCTATGTGGTTAGCTCACCGCACTCAGAGCCGCGCTGGCTGCACAGGTCTGTGTGGCCTTACGAGTTAAAGGATCAGCCCTGCAAGGTCCTGTCTGCCCTCAAGTCCTACTGTTGTTCCAACAGTGCACAACACCTAATCCAAAAGAGATTCCTGAGGGATGAGGAATGTGTGGTGGAATTCAGATAGGGTGCTCTAAAACAACATACTTTAGGAAATAAAACTATCAAGAAGGACATTGAAGTGTTGGAGCAGGTCCAGAGGAGGCCACAGAGATGCTCAGAGGGCTGCAGCAGCTCTGCTATGAGGACAGGCTACAAGAGTTGGGGCTCTGCAGCCTGCAGAAGAGAAGGCTTCCAGGAGACCTTAGAGTAGCCTTCCAGGATCTGAAGGGGGCCTACAGGAAGGCTGGGGAGGGATTATTTACAAGGTCTTGTAATGCCAGGACAAGGAGAATGGGTTTGAAGTGGCAGAGGGGAGATTGAAAGTGGATGTTAGGAGGAAGTTGTTTGCAGTGAGGGTGGTGAGACAGTGGCACAGGTTGCCCAGGGAGGTTGTGGCTGCTCCCTCCCTGGAGGTGTTCAAGGCCAGGTTGGACGAGGCCTTGAGTGACCTGTGCTAGTGGGAGGTGTCCCTGCCTATGGCAGGGGGTTGGAACTGGATGATCTTTGAGGTCACTTCCAACCTTTACCATTCTATGATTCTATGATTCTATAAGAAAAGCAAAGAGACAAACTGAAGTAACTGAGCTCCAGCAGAGCAAAGTTAAACACATGCTGTTCTTGTTATAATAATTTTCCTTTATTGTATGCTCAGTATTCATACCATGACAGGAATCATCTGTTGTTGGAAGACCTGGGACAAACATTACTGTAAGACTTCTGACCATACACATGCCTGCTCCCTTCATCTGCACCCACCCCACCCTGGAAATCTTGTAGAAATTTCTCATTTTGCCCAGAGAGCCATTTCCAGAGTTTCCCTCGGCACTCTTTAGTACATCTGTGTGGTTTGCAGCCATACAAAGACTTCCACATTCAATATGGAGGCCAGCAGACTTGGCTACTCATTATTAGACTTTTCTGAATACATTGTGGAATTTTCTTATATTGATTACAATGAACCAAACTTTCCCCAGACATCACTGTATTCCCAAGTCCCAGAAGAATCCATGAGGTCACCTGGTGTTCACCTTGACCTGGAACTGATGTAGCACGGCACCCACGTGTGTGTCGGGAAGGCAGTGGTTCCTAACCCATCCCCACTGCACTCAGGCAGAGCACTGAGGACCAAGTGTCTCCTGGGGTGTCAGAACGTGGTGAGTCCAAGGCACATTCCTACCACCCAGTTGCCTTCTCTTTCACCCAGCCCTGTAGCCCACCCTGAAGCCACAGCTTTGAAAGACATTTACTTTTCATTTAATAGAGCACCGAAGTGAGCTACAGGACAACCTGTCTATGGACTTTGCCTCAAATGGAAATTCCAATGCTAAAAATGAAAACTCTCAGTCAGCAACAAGGACTCAGGAGTGAGCTCTTACTTTTTGGTATCCAAAAAGGATAGGACAAGGGGCAATGGGTATAAACTACAGCACAGGAAGTTCCACCTCAACATGAGGAAGAACTTCTTTACTGTAAGAGTCACGGAGCACTGGCACAGGCTGCCCAAGGAGGTTGTAGAGTCTCCTTCTCTGGAGACTTTCAAGACCTGTCTGGATGTGTTCCTGTGCAACCTGAGCTAGATAATATGGTCCTGCTCTGGCAGGGGGGTTGGACTTGATGATCTCTGGAGGTCCTTTCCAATCCTTAACATCCTGTGATCCTGTGAAAAGGTTTAAAGAAGCATTAGAATGCCAATCAACCTAGACTCCCAAGTGAAGTATACGTGAATGAGGCAGGAGGAAGAAAAAGTCCCCTGAACTACATAGAAATTTTACACTACAGCCCAAAAGAAACATTGCTGGCTGAATAATCCTATTTTATTCCATATCAAAGAGCAGGTGATGTTTTACAGTAGGCACAAAACAATCCCAGTTCTTTCCACTTTCTGCAAACTCTGCCCAAATCTCTTCCAGGAGAAAGCTCTGCTCTGCTTTCTCACCAAAACACTTAAAGGCTTGCTTAAAGGGCTTGCTTTCCCAAAAGGCTTGAGATGAGCTGGCAGACAGAGCTGTCAGTCTAGAGCTCCAGATCCTACAACATGCAAATTACTGTGTGCAACATAGAGGTAAAATAAAACTGCAAGCTGTAATACTGTAATACAATATAAATAGAAGCTCAGCCATTAGATTAGTGTTAGTGTAAGATGGTGCTGCTCCAAACAGGGAGCAAACTAATACCCAACATGCCACAATTCCTCGACTGAACATTTGGTGGGGTTCAAACTCCATTTCTGAAGTCATTAGCTTCTGCGGGTTCAGACGAGACCTTTCCATTTTATTGGAACATAGATTTATGGACGATTCGTTCAGCAGGAATTGCGTGAGTTCCTCTTCGTTGCAAATCATCGACACGTTGCATAGATGCGCTGCCTGGCACTGAAAAGCTGCGCTCGGAGTGTTCCTGTGCCTGCAGTTTGGCATCTCTCGGCACCGCCACTCCGAGCACTGGAATAACGACAGCACCACCTAGAGGCGAACGACAGAACCACGCTCACGTTCTTAACCCGCCGAGTCTCACTCCCAAAGCTCTCCCTCTGCCAAGTTGTTATACTTGGATTCCCTTTGGACTATGGTTTTGAGGGTTCGTTGCCAGTACAAAATTGCCCTTCAACGCCTCCATCGAATAGGAGATTTTTAATTTAAATAAAGGGCATTTTCTTTGATGTCTTCCTGTGCTGGTTTGAGGCTAATTGGAATATTTTAATGGAGAAAATTATATTATAGGCTGTAAAAAAAGCAAACACTGGTGATGTCTACTTCACTCATAGGCTTGCTGAGATGTTTAAGACTAAGAACACAAAACATAGATAAGACTGTCAGGCTGTCTAGCTTCTTGCCTTCTACTCTCTGCTGAGTAACCTAACTAACCACTTTCCTTCTAATACCCCTGGCTGATCCTTCAAACTCACTTTGCACATAAGCCAAACCCTGGGGTAAGGTATAGGGGTGGGGAGAAGGTGGAAGGGTGGTTGGGAGTCCCTCCTTGGGACTCTGATTTCTGGGAGGGGAGTTGTGTTTCTGTATTACCTTTAACTTGTATATTTCTGTAACTATTCCTGTCTATTATGNACCTAATTAAGATGGACGAAATCTCCTTGGCAATGTAAGAGCAGATAAAAAGCACAATTGGTTCTATTTTGCTGTCTTTAGACAAATTAACAGATTCTATCCAAACTGCAGCCTTTGTATATCTGATTTTGAACTCGGCTGCTCAGATCCATTACATGAGCTCATTCCCAATGCAGAACCACCCTTAGTATCCCCTTAAAGCTCAGAGACATTCCGCCTGCTTGCCACTGTCTTATTTTTGCCCCATATCATGCCAGTGACTCATAACTAACCTGTGTTCATCCAGTTTATCTCTAAGTCCTCCATTTACAAAGGAGTTTTAAGGTTGCAGGGGAGTTTTGCAGCTGATCCCTCAAAACATGACTGCATTTCATCAGACTTTTTCTCCCTTACAGCACGAAAAAACCCAGGAATCATCTCTTGCTGGAGCTGGGTCAAACAGGAGTGGTCACTGGCACTGAACATACACATGCCACATGCCTTGTCTGCACCCACCCCACCCTGGGACTCTTGGAGGCATTTCCTATCTTGCCCACACACATTTCCAGAGGTCCCCTCAGTGCCCTTTAGTACATGACTGTGGTCTGCAGTCAGGCAAGGACTTCCTGTCACTCTCTTTCTCAAAACTACCTAATTTTTCTAGCACAATTTTTTTTCCTAGTTTTCTAGTGCAATATTCCAGTTCTTCACCCTCTCAAAATAGTTTTCAAGCTGTTTTTTGGTGAGAAATGTCACTTTCAGCTGACTTACAGGGATTTGTTCTCATCTCTGAATGATTTCCTACCTTTCTCAAAATCCACCTTTTGAACACAAGGCCTTGAACACTTTGTTTCCTCCTATGTTTCACTTCAATTGAATAAATTCTCATTTCCTGTGTCAGGGTTCTCTAATCTCCTATCTGCTTTTTAAAAGCTAGATAACAAAATACAGTTTTTCTCAGATCAGAGGCTCTTTGATGAAGTCTCTCAATCTGCACTAGGAAGCACTGTGTCCCACTGTCACTAACAACATTTTGCCCTCCAAAGACTATTGGACCGAGTAGTGACTGATACTTTTTGTTTGTTTGTTTGAAATAAAGTAAAATGTACAAGCCTAAACTTGTGGTTCAAACATTATTAAACCAAACCCCAAATAAAAACCCATGCTGCTGGATTCCTGCTGTGCCATTCTGGGCATCTGTAGTGAGAGTTTGGCAATTCCACTGGTAGGAAGAGCAACATGTTGCTTGGAAATCTGTGCTTACCTTCCTGAGAAGTGCAGAGCAAGAATGAAAATAATTAACTCCATTTTGTAAATTGCATAGCATTACTTAATATTTTATATTGCTTTGGTATTTCAAATCATTTCTATTAATGAAGTGTTAGCAAAAATCTCTCTTTTCTATCCTGTCTTCTATATATGTTAACCTTCACCCAGCTGCTTCCTTCATTTCCACTCTGTTCCTGAGTTGTTTGGGTTTTATTTTTCCTGTGTAAAGATTAAGCTATGCAAGCTGAAATACGAGATTCTGTGATTTGTGAAAGTCTGTTCCCTTAGCCCTGAAAACACATTGGGTTATCTTGGTTGCATCTCTACCAGATTTGCTGTAGTTGTCTTATATCTGCTTGATGGTCTCGTTCAGTGTAGTATCTTGGAGCACAGCTGCAGGGCATGATTAGAAGCAAAGGCAGGATTAATCTTTTTTTTTGCTTCAAAGCCCAGGCCTTAAAGCACACATACCCTTGATTTGAAAAGATCTGGTTTTAAGGCTTGAGTTGTGAATCAGATCATTGTTCTTGTTATTTCTGTGCAGGAAAATATAGTTTCCTAACTAGTGGAACACCCTGTCTACTGCTGAATTTATTAACACATTATAAATCACTTTGCTGCTGATCTCTCTCATCAGTTCTCTGCATTTATTTTTATCTTGGTTTTTTATAGTGGTGTTTCCCTTTTAAAAGATTGTAACTTCATCATTTCATGACCATTTTTCAGAGCTGCCTTCAGTTTTCCCAGCTAGTTTTCTCAGCTAGTTTTCTTTGCTGGTTAGAGTCAAATTTAGAAGCATCTCCTAACTCTGCAAGCTGTAAGCCAGCCCAGCAAAACTGTTTTACTAACTTTTCTCTTTTCTTTTTTTTATAGGCACATTCCAAGACCTGCTGTTGGTTTTGTCTGTTTTCTTTCTTTGTACAAATTGCCTGAACAATCAGTCACATTCTAGAAAAAAAAAACCAACAAAACCTGTTCCAAATATAATGCCAAGTTTCATAAATATCTTTAGTTATCATAGATAGAGTCATAGAAACATAGAACACAGAATCATAGAATGGTTTGGGTTGCAAGGGACCTCCAAAGGTCATCTAGTCCAACGCCCCTGCAGTCAGCAGGGACATTCTCCACTAGATCAGGTTGCTCAGAGCCTTGCTGAGCCTGACTTTGAGTATCTCCAGGGATGGAGCTTCAACTACTTCCCTGGGCAACCTCCTCCAGTGTTCCACCACTCTCATGGTAAAGAACTTGTCCCTAACACTCAATCTAAAAATTCTCTTCCCTAATTCCAAACCATTGCCCCTTATCCTGTCACTCCATGCCTTTGCAAATAGTCCCTCTTCAGCTTTCTTTTGGCCCCCTTCAGGTGCTAGAGGGCCACTATTATATTTCCCTGGAGCTTTCTCTTCTCCAGGATGAAAAACCTCAGCTCCTTCAGCCTGTCCTCAACCAAGATCTTTTGGTATGTGTGGTGGAGGGGTAATTAACTGATGAGAGAGATGATTTTCAAAGGTTAATATTGTTTATTAATATTCAATATTCAGAACTCGCACAACCCTGACCACTAATTTTAATAATAATCAGTTCTTCACATTGGTCATGGAAACTTTATTCAGATAATAACATAGGATCTAGAAATAACTAGCAATAATACATAACATTAATTGAACTGGAAGAGAAGGTCCTGTGGTTAGTGCACTGCTTGCAGTCAGTACTCTGCTTGCCCACTAGATGGCCTCACGGAGCTCCTTTCTGCCTCTGTCAGAAGGCAATGGGGAATTACAAGAGGCTTGAAGTATTTACTCACAAAGTATCTCCCACCTGACAGGGCTGGCTACAGCTTCAGACAGTACCCAAACGCTTTCAGGGAATTCTGTTACTGTCTCGTCAGCTGCTGAGACTTCTGATTCTTCCCAGGCTTCAGGCTGCTGGGGAAAGCAGGCAGACAATCTCTGACCTGCTCCTGATCTCTCTGGATGATCTGTGTATCTCCAGGGCTCTTGGCAGGAGGCTTTCAGGTGCAGGCAGGATGCAATGCCATGTGCAGTCTCAGCACAGTGCCACACTGGCTGTGCAGGCTGATCGTGCGGAGGCATTTAGAGCCTGCTCCTGGGAAACTCGAGGCAGTGGAGCTTCCAGGCAGTTCAGGATGCAGTAAGGCAGTAGCAACCATGCAAGCATGAATACAGTGGCAGAGCAGGTTGTGCCACCTGCTCATCTCTTTTTATCAGTACAGTGTGGCCCTTTTATCAATGGGCCTTTGGACACAGAATAGCCAATGAGAATGGCAGTTAGCCAAGTTTGACCATAGGCTTGCTTGAACAAATTTGGGCAGAACACAGCCTTGCACAAGGCAAATCCTGTGTGCCTTGTTTACCACAGGATGCAAACAAGGCTGAGCAGGCCACAGTCCTCACTCAGTGGCTGCAGGTTCTTTGTCCTCTTCCCCACAGTTGCTTCTCCCCAAAACAGAAGGAGGGAGAGCAGAAAAACATCTCTGAGCAAGTCAAGACATGTATAAGCCTATTTTGGCCTGCTTAGGCCTACCACAACACTGTGTTTGGGAGGATTTTTGCCCTCAGCTACTTCCATCTTTTAATCTTAGATTCATCTTAGTTTAACAGGACAAAAAAAAGAGTTTTATCTGTTATGCTTGGTAATGCAGTGGCAGCAATCAGAAACACCTATAAGAAGTTTAGGAGAAACTGAAAAGAAGTTTGTGTTTACTGCAAGATAAAGTTCTGAGGGAGGAAAACTAATTAAGCTCTTCCCATTCTGGGAGAATACAATTGTCATATATTCCTCTTTTGATTCCTTTATTAACTTTCTCTTCTTCCTGTTTTCTGACCCTAAATAATATTCTGTAACCTGCGCTTTGCAGTTCCTCAGTTGGAAGTTGAGGTTTTGGCCTGGGAAAGGGTGCGTAGAGGAGTTCTTCTTTTCTAAGGACTGATTTATTTAGTCTTACTCTGAACATTTTTTATGTTTGTCCTGGGTTCAGTAGTCAAAACCAGAACAATATTTTAGAGAGTTTGTGTTTATAGTAATTTCTTAGTGGGTATGAAGATACAAAGTGCAGTTTACTCAAACTGAGCATCTGGGCAGTATCTCCTTGGGGAAGCTGAGAAGGTTGTATGGGGGCATGCTTTTGTGGGTGGGAAGTGGGTAGGAATTGTTGGGTGGTTGTTTTTTTTTTCACCCCAGGGCTTTGTCCCAATTTGGAAACCTCAATTATTGTTTAAACTTAAGAATGCTTGTAAAGGACCTTCAAATCCCAAAGGGAGATTTCTTTCTCTCCTCTCCTCTCCTCCCCCCACCTCCCAAGTCCATTTTGAGGAACAAACTTCAGTCTGTTTTGTTGTTTTGTTATCACAGAGCTTTATCCACATCCACGTCCAGCTTTGGCAGCTGAACATGCTGTTACCCTTGCTAATGCAATTCTTAACTGGTTTGGTTTGCCTTTTTATTTGGACAGAGATGCCACTTAACTCAAACTTTATTTTCCATTTTATGTGGCTTTTGTAAAGTTATGCAACAGGGGTTGAGCTTTGCTAAGTAAGGACATGGAATGGGCTGCCCAGGGAGGTGGTGGAGTCACCATCCCTGGAGGTGTTTAAGAGGAGGCTGGATGAGGCACTTAGTGGTTTAGTTAATTAGAAGGGTTAGGTAATAGGCTGGACTGGATGATCCTAGAGGTCTTTTCCAACCTGGTTAATTCTATGATTCTGTGACACTGGTTCTGGCAAGCACCAGCATCTCTTTTTTTTTCAAAAAAAGGACAACAAAAGTTGCTGTGAAAGATAAAATGGAAATATAAATAACTTCATTTCATGTTTCTAGGTAATAATATCCTGAGTTTGTTACTCAATTCAAATATTACACTCCTGAGTCTTAGGATATCTCACAGAGAGAGATGGACCTTTGGTTAGTCATATTCACCTTGCAAGGTATGAGAGGCCTTTAGCACAGGTTGATGGAGGGCATCAGTTAGTATGGCTATTACTAAGCTATTTTGGTTGCAGAAAAACTAAATAATAATTTAATATTATTAATACCCATTGTGTGACCACAGCTTCTGTCATCCTCAATATTTACACCATGGTACAAGAAAACTTTTCATAGCAAGCAACCCAATACATTTTCTTCCATTAAAAAAATGCCAGAGGACTCAAAGGCACAAACTGTGCTGCCTCAGAAGGCACAATTGTGCTGGCAGTTCTTACAAATCTAACATCTGTGTCTGAAAAGCTCTATAAACAGCACTCTCATTTTGGAATGTAAATATCTTATCTCAGTTAACGTGAATGGGGGAAGAGCACAAACTTCCTTGTTCTGCTGCTTCAACCTCATTCTAGTTCTGTGATTCTGTCACCCAATACTAAGGGGACACACAGGTTCATTTGGGGATTGCTTGGCATGGTGATACTTTGAAGTGCTAAGTCTTGTGCAGGTACACAACTCTCACTAAACCAGTATCCTGATTTTTCATTACTGTGTCTTTGCAGAGACTGCATGGCCTGTAATAAAATATATCAGATGAAGCTTATGGAGGGAGGTAATTATCTTTTATTAGACTGGTTTATAATGGGGCAGGGTGTCATGCAAGCTTTTGGTCACACAGTGACCTCAGAGAGCTTATATGCCTAGATGCACATCAGGTCTTTTTCCAGCTATATTAGTTAGTCTAATAAAAGGTATTACCTCTCCTTAGAAACATTGCTTGACTTGCAGCCTTCATCATCACTTAATGGTGCAGAAGCATGGTAACCATTACTGAATCTGCTCCTCTGTGTGCTAGTCCCAGTTCCCTTCCTCTCTTATTACCCTTATGCACTTTACAGGTCTAGGGTTATTGTATTAAAGATGTGATGAAGTCCTCTTTATTTGGTGTGATCTTTGAGTAAAGTCCTCTTTATTCGGTGTGAGCTTTGAGTAAAGTCCAATTTATTCAGCGTGATCTTGGAGTAAAAACTGTGACACAAATTTTAGTTTGTCTAAATCAAAAAGGGTAATTTCACTTTGCAGTGCCTCTAGCATCTCTCAGCATCATT
>VWYK01088501.1:12952-72129 GCA_013399775.1 Semnornis frantzii
ATGATCTCTTCACCTGCCCTGATTTATCTCCAGAGATCTCCCTGTCTTTGTGTAAACAGGTTTTACTTCACAATAAAGGAAGCATTTGATGATCCTTTTGAGGAGTTCAGTGTTCCTAACAAAATCCCAGTGTCTCCTCACCCTTACTTATATACCTCTGACCCTGAGGGGTACACTGCTACCTACCTGTAATTGCCAGCTGGATGGACTTCTAAGACATATTTTGGTTTAAATAAATAAGGCTATCTGACAGGGATTTATATGACTGCTCTTTGGAATTCCTTGCTTTAAACCTGCTTACTCTGAGCTATTTCAGGTGGAATATTTAATGTCTTTTCTCATAAATGAGCACGTGAGTGTGTATATAGAAAGAGTATCAATATGACAAGTCTGTCTGGCAGCTCCAGTGATCAAGAGTATGGAGCTAGCAAGGCTCCTTTGCCATGGGTGTTTGCCATCATGACTTTAGACTGTCAGCAATGCCTTTAGTGCATCTGTTCCATTAGTAATTAAAAGTTTAGTGCTGGCAATGTAATGGCTCATGGCTTTCCAGTATGTAAACTGATAGTATGGGGAGGAGGGGTTAACTGTAATTTAATTGTGGTTAAATTGAGAACACTGTTTTGTTTTTAAGAGCAGGAAATCTGGCCACAGTACATAAACTGCAGGCATTTTCTTTTCTAGCAATATGTACAAACACTCCCCAAGTCTCCTAATCAATATCTGAAGAAGGCAAATTTCAGTGTGCTTTCAATGTTAGTGACATTATGATACTTTAGCAGTTAATAGAAGAATGAGGAAGTATTTGATATCTCTCTAGCCTTCTCCAGATACTACAGGCTTTTATTGTTGCCACTGGTGAGATGATAGCTGGAGTACTGGATTCAGTTTTGGGGCCTTCACTACAAGAAAGATATTGAGATGCTGGAATGTGTCCAGATAAGGGCAACAAAGTTGGTGAAGGGTCTGGAGAACAGGTCTGGTGAGGAGTGGCTGAGAGAACTGGGGTTGTCTAGTCTGGAGAAAAAAAGGCTGAGGGAAGACATCACTCTCTACAACTACCTGAACAGAACTGTTGGTCTCTTCACCCTAGCAACAAATCATAAGGTGAGAGGAAATGGCCTCATGTTGCACCAGGGGAAATGTAGGTTGGATGTTGGAAGAAACCACTGCAAAGGTTCTCAAACATTGTCTGCTCAGGGAGGTGGTTGAATCCCCATCCCTGGAGGTGTTTAAAGGCTGCAATATGCTGAGGGACATGGTTTAGCATCAGCCCTGGTAGAGGTAGAGAACAGTTAGAGTTGATGATCTTAAAGGTCTTTTCCAAATGAAATGATTGTGTAATTCTGCAACACAGAGGTTAAAAAAGAATCTGCTCCATAGACACTCTAACTGAGGTGCAACACGAGTCAGTCATTTAAGTAAAAATAGTCATGAGCTGTGTACAAACCAAAATTTGCTTCACCATTTGCACGTCAGTTCCTGTTTGGCACGGTTAGTAAACCTGTTAAGAAGGAAAGCTCTTTAACTGGGTATGCCTTGTTCTAAGGTTTGTGTAAAACGCAAGATACTGAATTGTTAGATAAAACTCATTTTATTTTATGCAGTGAGGCACGTGGCTGACCCTAGTCACCTAGGCTGGCTTTTTTTTTTTAGCAGGTCTGAACTTTCACCGTCATTAGATTTCACTGGAAGACTCTAAATAACACTATTTGCTGTTGCACAGCAGCATATGGTGTGTTAATGCTTTCTTTTTATTTTTAGTATGCCAGAACTATGTGTTCCTCCCTCCAGCATGAGCTGGCTTTCCTTGTGCACATTCCTTGCAGTCCATCTGCCTATAAATGTTTTTCAGAGTGCATTGAGTGATGATGCTAAGATACTGATGTGTTAAGTCATTAACAATAAAAATCAAACATCAGCTGTTGTGCTGGATTTGGCCAGCACATGACCACCTCAGAATCATGAAGCCTCTGGTTTTTAATTAAACTCTTTTTTGGAGGTTTGTCACCTAAACTCAGCATTTTGAAGCAAGCTCAAAATGTTCTTTATAATGCCTTGTGTCTTGTGGAGAGGAAAGATTAGTTGTGATCAGTTAGTGTAAAGCAAGCACTCTCAGACTTGGGGAGAATCTGAGTGTCTTTTCCCAGTCCATGTGAAATGAAGGAGCCTAAAAGAGGCTGCATGCCTGCTAGACACAATTCAGCCACTAAGTTTTATTTTCTGAGAGGTGGGTGATGTTCTTTTGAGTAATACACAAAACAAAGTTGTGCTTTCCTGATGTTGTGGTACAAAACACTGCATGTTTGCAAAGCAGCAGAGGTCACCATCTCTTCTTGCTTTATCTCAATGACTACTGAACTAACAAGCTTACAAGAGTTGGCAAGTTGCTTTTTTCTTTTTTTTTTTTTTCCAGGAATATTGAGCATACTTCAGGAGTAATTCTTGCTCTGACAGAGCCCTGAACTCAAACTGCTGCTAAACAACAGTCCCAAATCTTGTGATTTCATAGTGGAAAAAGGGAAAACAGGTGGTAGGGCTAGATAGAATGTTTCTTTTTATCTTTACCACTTCTCTGACAGCTTCCCCTAGAAGCTTTCTCTTTAGAAAATAGCTACAACAGTAAACAGAACTGGACAGGCATACACAGTGCCTGCCAGCCTCTGACTCCTGCCATCTGCACTATAAATCCTTGGGTTTAAGAGTTGGTCCTTTATTTGTTTACACTGCAACAATTTTATTCTTTGATTTAAAAAAAAAAATAAGTAAGATCTTTTGTTGTCAGTGTCTGGTATGCTCCCTTCAGTAACACTGTAGTTAAATTAACATTGCCTATCAATGCCTATGCATGAGCATAAAACAAGTCTAGAGTAAACAGCTGATTCACAGCAATATCTCTTCTTTACCAGTTGCAGACAAGTATCTAAATAGTAGAGCAGCACACACCCACTGCCTCGCATGTAGTAATACTTCAGGATTTAATAGCAGCATTTTCTAACACAGTTCATTTGTTCACCAGGGTTTTGAGGTGTGAGTTCTGCACTGTGTTGGTGCAGATAGCTTTGTACTTCGTTCTCATCAATAGCTGCTCAAGGGTGAGCAGAAACCACAGCCTGAGTGGTGCAAGCTTAGATCACACCAAGAACTGCTTCACGTGGATCAGCAGAAGGCTGCTACATCTGGATCTGCAAGGCAGGTACCATTGGAACCCTTCAAGACTCAGATGAACGTTGCCTCTAGGTTTAGATCTTTGGCAGAATGCTTGGAAAGTGGGTCTTAACTACCTGTGCATAACAGGACACTTCTAGCATGTCCAAAATTTGGTATGTTAGCCCAACTCTTTTGTAAAAGCATGTCTGCCTAACCCCCTTCATACTAATTTCATCTATGATGCAACCTGTTTTGCTACCCCCCATGCTAGTGAGTAAGCATGGCAGTGTCTAGCTGACATGAGTGATCTCAGAAGGGTATTTAAAGTGCCAGACTGATTAAAATCCTACTGATTCTATACTTTAGGTAGTAGGGTGACTCAAAATGCTTTGATGTCAGATGTCTTTAACTTCTCCAGCTGTCCTGTCAGTCAGGAAGAGTCAGAAGGTGGAGTCTTACACTCACTAAATCTGGAAGGCTCAACTGTTAGCACAACTGATTTGGCAGCTTGGGGAAGGATGTGGATGGGCGAGGTGACAGCAGCCTTTTGCAGTGCCGCCACACCTTGCAGAGAGGAGTCTCTTGCTCCTTTGTTTTAGTCTACACTGACAGTGAAAACAGTATTTTCCAGGAGAACTGAGCTGACTGAGGGCTGATAATAGAAGCAGTGTTTGTGGGAACTTCTCAGACTGGTTGCATGGTGAACACTTTGTTCACCTTCTATGAGATGCAGTAAGTTGGGTGTTTGGGGGAAGGTGCCAAACTTGCATCACATGCACGAGGAGTGCATCTGGAGTCCTGTGTGCAGTTCTGGAGCCCCCAGCACAGGAAGGACATGGAACTGTTGGAGCGAGTCCAGAGGAGGCCACGAAGATGCTCAGAGGGCTGCAGCAGCTCTGCTGTGAGGACAGACTGAGAGAGTTGGGGCTCTGCAGCCTGGAGAAGAGAAGGCTTCCAGGAGATCTTATAGTAGCCTTCCAGTATCTGAAGGGGGCTACAGGAAGGCTGAGGAGGGCCTATTGACAAGGCCTTGCAATGACAGGACAAGGGGTGATGGGTTTGAACTGGCAGACAGGAGATTTAGACTGGATGTTAGGAGGAAGTTCTTTACAGTGAGGGTGGTGAGACACTGGCACAGGTTGCCCAGGGAGGTTGTGGCTGCTCCCTCCCTGGAGGTGTTCAAGGCCAGGTTGGATGAGGCCTTGAGTGACCTGTTCTAGTGGGAGGTGTCCCTGCCGATGGCAGGGGGTTGGAACTAGGTGATCCTTGAGGTCCCTTCCAACCTTACCATTCTATGATTCTATGATTCTATGATACAGATGACTGGTCTGCAGTCCCCTGAGCTTGAAAGAAAGTAGGTGACCAAGGCCAGCCAGATCTCCATTAAGCCTCAGGCATCCCTAGCATTTAGTAGAAAGATACAAGGAGGAGGTACTAAGAGGATTCATGTGTTCAGTCCTGATGTATCCAACACAAAAGCGATGTTC
This sequence comes from Semnornis frantzii, assembly GCA_013399775.1. Taxonomy (NCBI): domain Eukaryota; kingdom Metazoa; phylum Chordata; class Aves; order Piciformes; family Ramphastidae; genus Semnornis; species Semnornis frantzii. Next base: position 17,590 of record VWYK01088501.1, read on the forward strand.
TTTTAGGGACTCTGAGCATAATGGTGTAGTCACAATTAAAACTTTATTAACTTGCATAACAGGATGAATAGTATGGCACCAGGTTCTACAAGCAGGATCAATGTAAAGTAATTTAGAAGTAGCATAATGCAGCATTTATAGAACAACTTCAGTTATGGTTTCTAATCACCTGGGCCCACTGCAAGTTAGGTCAAATCTTAACACATGGTTGGCTGTATTGGCACAGCAATCATAGTCTAGGCTTAAAATCATGTGAAAGAATGTGAGTGCCCACAGCCGTAGGAGAGGCAGACAACAGTGGAGGTGTCCCTGGTCACCAGCAAATCCTGGGTCTTGGCTGTCCAGCAGAAGTTCTGGTCTAAGTCCCCCACTTAAGATTTGTAACTGCTGGATTTTAGAGGCAGTGCTGTGTGTGATCTTATGCTTCCCTCAGGGTTATTAGCATCAGGCTGGCTGTGTGCCTGGCACCTTCAAGGCTAGTAAGGAAGGGAGTCACAGCCTGGCGCCCTGTAACCTTGGGGCTGGTAGGGAGGAGAAGAAATCTGTTTGGTTTGTCTGCTTGGTTCACAAGACCTTCAGGAGCTGCTAATGAAGGGAAAGGGAATAGATCCATGACCTTCATGATCACAGAGAATGCCTAATTGCCTTATGGTGTTGATTATGCCAACCACATTATTAGAGGCAGGAGCAGGAGGTACTGACCAGACACTTGATGCTGCTTTTGGTAGCACTAACCTATGGATGTTAAGTAGAAACTCCTCTCTTCCCAACAACAATAAAAAAAAAGGCTTCACAGAAATCTTCCTGTGTAAACTGCTTAGAGCCTGAATGTGAGACCTGTGGCCTTCCCCACCCTGGAGCCTTCAACAGGAGATCTTTGTACTTCAGGTTCACTTGGCAACTGTGTGCACAACGCAAGAGTGATTTTTCTCTTTTCAAGTTACATGATTTTGATTTAGTCTTAGTTACAAACTGCTACAGTCAGCTTATACAGATTTTGGATGTTTTTCCTTTTTCCACAGACACTACAGTTCTAGCAGCACATTACTGTAAATTTTAAAAGAAATTTCATGTCTAGGAAACAGAGAAACCTTGGGGTTTGTGTATTTTGTTGATGGTTACCTTAGCTGCATGTCTGCATACATTTGTGTTTTGGTTTTGCTTTCAGAGCAGTGTTAAACTGTTACACAAACAATGCTTTCATTTTACTCCCACAATATCTCCTGCTACCTTCAATACAAACAGGATTTAGCCGTAACTTTATAATTCCATTTTAATTGTCCTCTTAAAATCACGGCCTTTAAAGTGATAATCATAAAATGTTCATCTCTTTTTTGAAGATGTATTGGTTTTAAGCCAGTTGGACTTAGAAGACTCTGATGAATAGTTGTGGGAAGAAACAAACTAGCCTGTACGATGCAGTTGCTAAGCCCGAGACCGGCTTTAGTCCGGGTCAGAATAAAATAAACTGCAATAAAAACATTCACTACTAGGAAATAGTATCCTGAGAAACAAAGATTTTGAAAAGTTTGGGAGATTGTAAAGCTAAAATGGTAGAAAAATCTTTTAAGTGTAAAGGCTTGCTGAGGAGAGAGTTTATGGGATCGGATAAATGAGCAGCACCCAGCTGAAGAGAACCAGAGGATAGCAGTTCCTGAAGAGTAACATGGGGGGGAAATCTTTGTTTCTTCACAAGGAAGAAAGATTTTTACGGAGTTTGTTTAGTAATTTGTAAGTGAGATACTCTAATTACCCTGTGTGTGGCTGGCTTGGTAAAAGAATTTAGCATAAAGCTTTACAGTACAGATTCTGGTTTATAATACTTGCCACTAATAGAGGAGCACCATAGCCTTGCTCCTCAGCACTCAGTGACAGACCTTAATGATAATTAAGGATATGAAAGAAGGACTAACTTGTTATTTGTAATGTCCCTAAAGGAGGTGACTTTGGGATCTAGAGAAGGGGAGAGAAGTGAGGCATTGCTGAGCCTCATTAAAGTTTCAAGATGAGGCACTGAACATGTGCAAATCACATGCAGAATCTTCCAGAACTGTGAGCTCCAAATGCTCTGTGTTTAGTTCTCACCTCTGCAAAACACAAAGACTACCAGTTGCAACTTCATCTTTTTGTTGGTTTTATTTTACTTTGCATATGCTCTCGGTGTGGGGAAGAATAAGCAGCCTAGAGAGGGGTGAAAAAAACACTGATAAAAAATTAAAATTAGCTTGATTCCATTTCACAAACTAAACAAAGGTGCTGACAGCTGCAATTGCAGTTGCAGCATAGATAGCATTTCAGTCACCAGCTGTCCACCAAACTGCGGTGCCTGCCTGCTCCAGCAGCAGCTTTAACCAAATTGGGAAGGAAACAGCAGAATCCTGTGAAAGATAGAGCAAAGCCTTTGCTTTCTCCAGTATCTCTTGCAGTACAGGAGAACTGGTAATTTGGCTCATATGTTTAGAAACCAAACAATTAGTATTTTTTTTTTCTTTATTAAAAACTTACAGGAATGTGAACAAGCACTGAACAGCAGTTTAGGTGAACTTGGAATATTACAGTTCCACCTGCTCAGGCTCAGATAAATTAGACTGAGATTAACCAGATTGGTTTGTTCTGGTTTCAGTCCGAGGCTTTTCCAGCTTAAATAGGCTGAATAGAGTTGTTAAATAGCCATTAGCATGACCAGCAATAGGAGACGACAGACCCCTCAACTACAGAGCAGTTGCTTTTTGTCCGTTCAATCATCTCTCTGAATGGCCTTAAAATAGCAAAATAATCAAATATAGAATCAGAGAATCAGCCAGGTTGGAAGAGCCCTCCAAGATCATCGAGTCCAAGCTATCACCCAGCAGTTCACTCTTGAAAATAATTTCGAAACTTGATAAGAACACTGATGATTTTTGCTTGATGTCACATGGTTAAAGTTGCTCACGGGTACTCTATGAAGAATTCGATGCTTTTAATAAAAGTAGACCAATGCAAGGGATGTTCTTTGAAGAAAGCTTTCCCATGCTCTAGAATTTTGATGGCAAAGCAGTTATTTGATGAAACTGCACGTGAAATGGAGGCCTTTGAATGAGTAACTACATCATGGATGTAGTATGTGCTTGCTAAACTAGCATCAGATTTAGATAAAAGAATCTCTTCATAGTTTATTTTGATCTATGAGCCTTTCATTCCCACAATGTTCATAACTTCTACATTACAAAATCCCACACGAAAAAGAAAAGAAAAAGAAAATGTTACATTTGGGTGACCAAATAAGCACACATGCTTAATTTGTTTATGTTTTTTATCATAGGAAGTTTTGCCTCCATTACTAATAAATGGCCACAGCCAACTGCTCTAAAAGTTCTGTAAAGTTTTCTGCCAGGCATGCTGCCTTCCTTGCTTTTTTTTTTCCCCCACAAAGCCTTCTTTGCTTTTTTTTTTCCCCCTCACAAATACACCACCCTTCCAAAAGCTTCCATAAAAAAGACTAATATTGCAGAAAGCCCTAAACATCAAATAGTCTGGTCTGAACTTGGAACATGTTCTTAACGCATTAAGAAACAGATTTAGACTCTTATTTATTTATTTATACATCTTTATTTAAGGGGAGGGGAAAACCATAATGGCTTGAAGCCATAATCTTACCATATGAGAAAACAGCTTTTTAAGATACACTGAGCATTTTCATGGAGTATAGAAGATCTTGCCTAATTAGGAAAAGCCTAACTCAAGTATTCCTCAGATATAAGTGAATAGAAATGGATACTGCTTCTGTGCCATTTCCACAGCAAACCAACTTAGGATATATAAAGTCTCCTATAAGGAGACCTTATAGGAGACCTTAGAGTAGCCTTCCAGTATCTGAAGGGGGCCTAGGAAGGAAGGCTGGGGCGGGACTATTGACAAGGTCTTGCAATGACAGGACAAGGGGGGATGGGTTTGAACTGGCAGACAGGAGATGGAAACTGGATGTCAGGAGGAAGTTCTTTACAGTGAGGGGGGTGAGACACTGGCACAGGTTGCCCAGAGAGGGTGTGGCTGCTCCCTCCCTGGAGATGTTCAAGGCCAGGTTGGACGAGGCCTTGAGTGACCTGTTCTAGCGGGAGGTGTCCCTGCCTATGGCAGGGGGTTGGAACTAGACGGTCTTTGAGGTCCCTTCCAACCTTACCATTCTATGATTCTATCTTGAAAGGTTAGTGGTAAACATGAACGTATCTCTGAATTTCCCTTTCAAGAAAATAAAAGCCATTGACCATGAATGGAAGTGGGATTTGGTTATCAGAGCTTAATTTTAAATATCCTGTGGGGAACAGTTACCATAAACTCATTTCAAAGCTTGCTGCCATTCTTTGTTATACCCTTGGCCATTAGGTATCTGTTGTGCTGATTGCATTGTCTGCTTTTCCTGCACGGCATATGGAGAAGGGACAACTAATCACTTAGCCATAAAAAAAAAACAAAAAAACAAAAAACCAGTAACTTGAATCAGGTGCACAAGGACAGCATGAAGCTAACTGAAAGGACATTGGCTTTGAAAGAACAATCTCTTCAGCAGCTCTCTGAAGTGCCATCCACCTTGCCTACTCTAGCCAGTTTCATCATGAACACTGTCCCAGATTCAAGCACTAATTTAAACTAAGCCTCTTAGGGCCACTTTTAATTCAAGGAGATCCTTCTATGTGCAGAGCTGGGACTCCTAGGAACACTTTTAGCTATTTAAATGGCATAATTTTTGTTTGTTTGTTGGTTTGTTTTTTAAGGCTTGCATTGAATTTGTCTTCAAAAGTGCTATGCACTGTACTTCATTCCAGACACATTCCACAAGGGTTTACTTGCAGTCTTCTTTGCTTTTTCAGAGTAAATGTGTGCAGTCTCAGTGACTGATTTCTCTTTTGCTTTTGTAGGGATCAATACAGACAAATCCATAAAGATTTGCCTATGGCATACATTGCAATGCATGCCTTAAGCATGTCATGCATTCCAGTCAGCACAAATGGTAGTCACAAAGAGGAGAGTATCACTTTGAAATGTCACCCCACCTTTAGGTCCTTGCCATACTCAGTTTTGCATTATCCAGTTTATCTGAAGGGAAATCCATAAGCTGGTATCCTTTGGGAAACTGGCTCAGGCTTTACTCAAGGTCTGATGTAACAGGAATTCACACAAACTACATTTCATGCTTACAGAGAGCCACAGCAACAGCCTGTAAGGAAAGCTTGGCTGTTTACCCTTGCTGTATACTCCACTATGGCGAATGAAAATAGGAGATGTGCTCAAAACAGAGAAGCCTTGTTACATGAGGGCTGTTTTGTGCCCTCTGTTTGTAAGTATGCTGTAGAATAGAAAAATCCATGTTCCTTTTTTTTTCTCTTCAGTCTTAAACCAGAGCAAAACTGGACTATCAGTGGTCTAAACTCCTTTAAGAGCGTATGGGACAGCTAGGGGCCTTGCTTGCTGCTCCAGCATGAGAGGTAGAGGTGGTTGTGATTCTAAGCATATGTGATGTGAAAATATATATGTAATGATATGAGCATATCTACACTTGTTCCCTTGGCTTCCTGCCCAGGCCTGTGGTGTTGCTACCTATATAGCCTCTCCAGGAAAGCTTCAAGAAAGAGTTCCCCGTTGGCAGTGCTCCCTTAGTCCCCAAGCTCTAGGTCTCAGCTGGAACTTCTGCAAAATGGCCTCCTAGGAAGGTGAAACAAGGCTGAGGAGGAACAGCATCTTCTGGGGCTCAAGGGGTTAGTTGAGGTATATGAAAGAGATCAGTTCTTTCTGAATTCCTAACATTTCACAATACCCAAAAAGTTTTACAATGTTATGCTTTCCTGGTGAGGGAAGACTGAGAACTGTACCGTGAAAGATTTAAATGGCTTGACCTGTCTCAGAACTGGTAATTACCAGATTTCTGCAAGCTGAATGGAGGAAAATTTTATTGCAGAATGCAAGATGATTGATAGCATTGCTCATGAAGATCCTGCCGTGTCAAACAGCCCCCGGTTAAAGACTGGTGAGTTCTGCAATTGATGACTTGAGAAATAACGTAACATGAAGCTTTATGAACATGGACAGGCAATTATCCATGCTCAGACCTTGTAAGATAATAAGCTAATTGAGAGGCTACTTGAGCTGTACATCACTAACATTTTATGTTAACTGTTCAATTAATAACTTGCAGTTCGTAAGCTGAAAGGCTTCAGAATTTTTTTTTTTTCTAAACTGAGGTTTAGTAAGAAGGCTAAAAGCCTTCCCTCAGCTATAAGATATTGGAAAGGCACTTATGCAATAGTCTTTCTCACCAAGATGATCTTCAATCTCCTAATGACATGCAAAAAAACCCAAACCAAACCAAAAAACAAGTGTAGTGTGCGATGGGTTAGAGCAGATCCCTCCACCAGTAGAGTAAAATCACTTACAGCTCAAGAGTTTGGAAAGTCAAAAAAAAAAAAAGAAATTGTATTTTTTTTACAGTCTAAACTAAATATAACAGTATAAGGAGAATAAACTACTACAGAATATAATAACCTTCCAAAAGATGGGGACAGGGTCAAGCAGTGGCAAAGCAGCAAAGCAGCAGCCAAAACAAGGGTGGGGGAAGATAGCAGCAGGCACGGCAGAAGCAGCAGAAACAGCAAAGGGGAAGATACAAGCTGTGCTTCCAGACATAAAGCTTTTGATGCTCCAATGAAATTACATTAACTTATCCATTGTTGCCATTTTGTGGCCTATCCCTGGAATATTCACCTCTCCACTCAGAGACTCCAATACTCTTCCACTTCTAAGTTTGCCTGTTCCCACATTTTTAATCTCTGAGCTAGAAATTGAGCTCAAACAGCTACAAAATGCATGGCTCCACTTTGTCTGAGCAACAGATAGCAATTACAGCAGTTTACCTTTTGAAATAATTCAACGTTTCTGAGCACAATTTGAAATATTGCCCACGATTCTGCAAAGCAACTCCTGTTTTCCAGAGCACACTGAAAACCAAACCTGTAAGACGGAGAGAAATGCTGTGTCCAGATTAAATCATGGCCATATTCTCTCTGCTTATCTAGCATTTGCAGCTAGATAAATGGAACCTAGGAGCACCTCACTGCGTGTACATCAAGAGACAAAATTCTGTGGACAATTACTGTAAACTTCTGCCAAAGTTTGAAAGGCTTCTTTTAACTGTTATCATTCCAAATACTGACCCTGACAAGCTAAGCCATAAACTTAGTAACTGACTTCTCCTTTCAGGAATAATCTAGTGAATGCCAGTCAACAAGTTTGTTACAGGCTGCTGTAGGCTGCCAGCCAGCCCTACAAAAAAAGGAGAAGCTGTGTGCTGTACAGCTCGAAATGGAAACATTTGAAATCATTTCCCTGCAGACTACCAGGCTAAAGCTTGTCAACTCTTTCCCGTGCTGTTGTACTTTATTCTCACTGAAAACTGAAGCATATCAAGCTGACCTTGATTATTTGAGGCTTGAGAAGTCTCAACAAAATCAAACATCAGTAACACTGCCAGTTGATGAGGATTTGTTGTGAAAATACTAGTTTTAGTTCCAGAGCTCAACAGAATATGTAAAGGCATTAATTTTGTTTCATTTTACCATTCATTAGGCTACTTCCCATGAAATTTAACTTAAATCAGGGTCTTTTTAAAGTCTTTTGGAGCCTCTAGGTCTGAAGTCTAAACACAACTTGCCTTGGAGAGAGCTCTCCTTAGAGACTGCCTGGCTTTTTTTTCTTTTTCCTGAAGAAGTAGCTTGTATCTCTCTGTTGTACACATGCTTATTATATCAGGGTATTTTCTTTTTCTTAGATTATGTGTATAATGATTTACCATGCCATGTGTGCCCACATTTCTCAGCTGATTAGCTATATTCTTAATTTTTCTACTCTTTTGGAAACCATAGGACTAGGGAGCCTTTGAAAAGGCACATTCTCTGCAGGTGTGAGCTGCTGCTGAGACACTGCCAGCCTGTTCTGCTGCCCTCCTTACATCCCAGTCACAGAGGACAGTAGACTGCTGAGAGAGAACTGGCAGCAGAAGTGACTATTTCAACTAGCTGTGAGAAATTTGAACAATTTTGTACTCATTCCATTGAAAATGTCATCAAACGGGAACTTGAAAACTTGAAAATCAGAGGGGTTTTAAATTTATTTATTACAACCATGAGAGGCTTGAAGATGATAACTATCTCCAGTTATGCCTTCATCGGCAAGTAACCAGCCAAAATGAAAGGCAAGCAGCAGGCTGAAGAGAATGGTGCTGAAGCTTTTTGTTGGTGGTGTTTTATGTCCACCTCCATGTTTGGTACTTTCTGAAAGGATCATTCACATAATCTTTCTTCAGCTGAGGGACCCACCAAGGAAGTGGTACTGTCCTTAACAGTTTTTACAACCAACATTAAAAGCTGCATGATGTTAATAGCAGTCAGTCCTGTCATGCGTGTAGTGCTGGGCCAGAGAGGAAGGACTTATGGCGGGAGGATTGATCAGCAGTGTGCCCAGGTGGCCAAGAAAGCTATCAGCATCCTGACCTCTGACCAGCAGGACCAGGGAAGTGATTAGCAATTGTCCCCTTATGCTCAGCACTGCTAAGGCCACACCTTTGAGTACTGAGTCTGGTTTTAGGGCCCTCACTACAAGAAAGACATTAAGGTGCTGGAGCAAGTCCAGAGCAAGGCAGTTAAGCTGGGGAAGGGTCTGGAGAAGAGGGCTGGTGAGGTGCAGCCGAGAGAAGTTTAGTCTGGAGAAGGCTGAGGGGCTACCTTCTCACTGTCTACGACTACCTGACAGGAGATCGAGATCGTAGTGAGGTAGATGTTGGTCTCTTCTCCCTAGAACTAAGCAATAGGATGAGTGACAAAATGGACTCAAGTTGCACCAGGGGAGGTTTTTACTGGGTAATAGGAAGAATTTCATTACTGGAAGAGCAGTCGGGCGTTGCAACAGGCTGCACAAGGAGTAGTCGGTGTACACGTTCCAGTACGCACAGCAGCGTCACCTCGACAGCCTCACTTGACCCCCAAAGCAGCACACGCAAACGCGCTACCTTCTTCCCTCCCTCAGACCGGGGACAGGGGCGGGGCCGGCACCCGAGTGTGTCCCCGCCCACAGGGCAGAGCCGTGTTCTCATTGGCTCCGACCTCCCACGCACGGGCGGGGCGCGCTCGCCGCGACCGCCCTCTCCACGGGCGCGCGCTGTTGTGACACGTGAGAGCGGTGCACGTGGGGACGTTACGTAAGGCGCAAGGGAAAGGGGCGGGCCGAGCACACACGCACGCGTGGTAGGCTAGTGCGCAGGCGCCGTGAGGGCGCCGCGCAGGCGCGTTCAGGAGGGGAGGGGGAAAGGCCGGGTTCGATTCTCCTCCCCACCGCGCTCCACCCCCGGCCAGACGGTGGAGGCTCCCGAGCGACAATGAAGCAGCAGCAGCAGTCGCAGCCCCCCCAGCCTCAGCCACCACCCTCCGCCAGCGCGGGGGTCCCGGCGTTTCTCAGCAAGTTGTGGGCGCTGGTGAGCGAGGCTCCCAACAACCGGCTCATCACCTGGAGCCAGGTGCGTCCGTGGGCCGGTGGAAGATGTCTTGTTTCCCACCCCCTTCCCACTGCCGCCGGCGGCACCAGGCATCCTCTGCGGCGCCTGAAGAGAGCCCTGGGCCTGTTAGGGGAGGGCCGGCCGGCCGGTGGGCCTTCCGCGGGGCCCGCGGGAGGCGAGGGCATCTGGGGAGGGCGGAAAACCCGTGCACGGCCGCTTGGCTTGATCGGGCTCCCTCAGTCGGCCCCTCCCCTAGGAGCGTCTCCTGCCACTGCTGAACAGCCGGCGTGGGGGGCCAGCTCTTTGCCGGTCCCGAATGACTAGGCTGGGGGCTTCCCCGGGGGACGGGCGCTCCTAGAGCAAAGGGCAGAGATGCGAGAGTGGTCGGGTCTTTGGGTTCGCTGACACGCGGTTCTTACTAAGCCTTACTACGGGGAGCGCGGAGCCGCAGCGGGTTTTGCCAGCGCGGGTTGGGGAATTCGTGAACCGGGCGGGGGACGCGGGCACAGCGTGACAGCGTCCTGCTCCGGGCTGAAAGATGACAGAGAAATTAGGGTACTTGGCGTCTTCTGGCCGCCAAACAGACCGCACCGCCCTTGCTCGTATGGCACCGATCCGGGCCTAGCGGCGCTCCTCGTGGGCCGAGCCGGGCGCCTGGGGCTGCCCGTGGGGGCGGCGAGGCCCGGGCTGGCGGGAGCCGCGGGCACGTGGGACCGACAACTGTCGCACTCGGGTGGCGTCATCCCGACTGTCGTGTCATGTCCACCTGCTGGGGCGGGACTCCCCCGAGCACCCATCGCCATCCTCGGGCTTCTGCAGGGGCGGTGTGAAGGGGGTGGGTTGCGGGCACCCCTGAAGAAAGTGCATCTGGGCACCTGGCCGTGGTGACTGGACACGATGACACATCTCTGCTTGCTTCAGTAACTGAAGCCCCTGTCCTGAGAGCTGCAGGTTCAGCGTGCTTAGTGGCTATGTCGATAGACATCTACGTTGGTTGCTTTTTAAAACAATGGAAAACCTGTGTTGGATGTCCTCTCATCCGGAGTTATGTCTAGATGCAGGCTGTTGTAGTGTTTAATCTCGTTTTCAGACCATTGAGTTTGTAAGCACCTTAAAGTATTGTAAGGCAAGAGGTAACCATCTTCTTAAAGTGTATTGAAGGGCTGGCAGGTTGGCCGCAGCATCCTTAACCTTTGAGATAAATGCCGAGCAGATAGCTTAATGGACTTCCTTTTTCTCTGTATTCTACAAGATTTTTTTTAAATAACACGTTTTAAAAGTGCCGTTCTCAACCTGTACCATCACCTTCAAGTGGTGTTGAGATGGCAGCTCTCAGCCGATTTTATTTTAAATGCTTAAGCAATGGTAAGATGTCGTCTTAAGCATTTTACTGATAATGCGTTACCGGGAGCTGCAGCCAAAACTTCCTGGAGAAGTAAATGAGGAGTAGACTCGGTAGATTACAGCAGCTTTTCCTTCTTTTTTATTTTTATTTTTTTTTCTTTAAGGACAGTACTAACAGCTATGTGATGAATGGCTGGATGTTGTCTAGCTTCAGAAGGGCCACCTGACATTAATGGAAACTTTCCAAATTCATTACTTATGTTTATCTCTAGTAAGCACATCAAGGCTTAGGTGTCCTTGTATTTACTTAATTAAAAATAAAGATTAATTGTTTAAGATCCTTCTGCAAGGCCGTTTGTGGGAGGAAGAGCCACAAATCACAGCTGATGTTGCTGGCATTCAGCAGTCCATGGGGGAGGAAGGTTTTGTGATCCCTTGAAACAGATGTCATGGCATGTTTTTAAAGTATGCTATGTCAACAAGGGTATGGAAAGTGTACCAAACATGACAGGGAGAAAAGGGTACAGTTACTGTAGTATTTCACTTTTCTCCTGTATAAATACTTATTCTTACATTGTAAGGTTAAACACGGATCAGAAACTGAACAGCCAGGTTTTGCCTTCTGTGTACAAGTGTTGTCCATGGAAACTCAAAGAGCACCAGTTGAAGTACTTGGAAGAGCACTGTGTGCTGCAGTCAGTAACACTAGGACTTGAAAAAGGTGTTCAGCTGAAGGGCTGCACAGCTTTGCTGTAAGTGAGCATCAGGACAAGAAGTAGTAGGTGTGTTTCCAGGTATTTCTGTGCTGTTCTGAACTACATCAAAGCAACAATAACTGAGATGCTGCCTGAAAGCTGTCTGTTAGCATCACAGGTCACTGTGATGCCATTTGTTTGAGTACCTGCAGCTGATAAGTTTCATTAATGTATTGCCTAAAATAGTCTGTTGCTGCCCTTTGCATTTGCTTTTGCTGATGGCTCTCATCTTGAATTACATAGGCATTACTGGGAAGTTTTCATCTTCCATCCTTCCTCTCAGTCCTAAGCTCCTAACTCATCCAATGGCCACACCATTTATGAATCCTGTTTCTGACAATCCTTGCAGGTTTGTTAGAAACAAGCTCTTGGGCAAGGATCTCCACATGGTTGATTCTTCAGACTTCTTGGTATCATAGAACTGCTGTCATTTGGAGGAAGAAATGCATGTGACTTGTTGAAACTAAAGGGCTTCTGGGGAAATACCACTATCAGTTTGGCATTTGCAAAGATGATAGGCTTCTCCTTAAATACAGGGTGAGAGTACTGTGGATGTACAGGCCAAACCTAAACTGTTTTGAAGTAGCTAATTTAGATTCTGGCAGTTTTTTGATCCTGTAGTTAAGGGAGCAGAGTCACTGAAGAACAAAGAACTGAGCCTTCTATTTTAGTCGGAGTCTGTGGACAAAATAAAAGATCAGTCATCCCTCACAACTGGCATCACAGGAGGTGGTCTTGAGTGTTTACCTTTTTGGTCACTCCAAAACCTGGTGGACACTGAGGTCTTTGACAGCTCAGTCTTGTCTTCTGAAGGCTCTACAAGTCTTACCAAACTATCATGCTTTTAACACAGGAAAGCAGAAGGGACTCTCAGCTGATTTTTGGTTTTTTTCCTTTGCACAGTCCGTATTATTCCTAAGGCTTTGAATCTACATACAAAACTGATAGTATTGGCCTGTAGTGAAGCAGTGGTAGTTGTTGGCAAACAATTCATTTCTTGAGGAAGCAATGACTAAGGCTAGAGGTGTTCCCCTTCAGATAGGGATAGCAGTGTAAATCGATAGTACTCTGTTGCTCTGCAACCGCGGGGTTTGCACAGGTTTTGTTGTGGAAAACTTGTGGGCAAGCAGATCGGTTACTGCTGCATGCACAAAGGAAGCATTCCAATCCGGTGATTAACTCCCAAAGCCCAGCAGGTTTTCTCCCATGGTCTTTTAAGTACCTTAAATGTGTGTCTCTTTCGTTTTAGAATGGTCGGAGTTTTTTGGTGCTGGATGAACAGACATTTGCAAAAGAAATTCTTCCCAAGTACTTCAAGCACAACAACATGGCAAGCTTTGTCAGACAGCTAAATATGTGTAAGTTCTGGGGGTTTCGTTTTCTAATGTAGAGTTTCCTTTGAGCTGTGGCCCTGTGTTCTCTGCAGCTAGGATACTGTCTTATCCTCCAAACTGGTAGAGATAGTTGGAACAGCATAGTTTGAATTTCTTACTGTGGCTTTTGAGAGGTCAGGGTTTTTTCTGCTTCTTTTTTTTAAGATGGCTTCCGTAAAGTTGTCCATGTTGATTCTACGATTGTCAAACTGGAACGAGATGGTCCAGTGGAATTTCAGCACCCTTACTTTAAGCAAGGCCGGGAGGACTTGTTGGAACACATTAAAAGGAAGGTTAGTGAATAATCTGTCTGTGAAAAACGTGTAAGTTTGAATGAATAGCAAAGTTCATGTCAAGGTGAATTTTCAGGGTCATGGGTGTAAATAAGTTCAGAGTTTGAGGAAACAAACTGCTGCTTTTATGTCTTCACTTGTTTGAAGATACTTGGGGCAATTTGACTAAGTTCCTTACTATATAACCTTTGCCCTGTTGTAATTGTGAGTCTCATAGGTGCAAAAATGACTTATGCAAATAGGATGTTTTGCAAATGGGTGTTAGAAGTGCAGAGCATGCTTTGACTTTGGCATCAGTAATACAGAACAATCTGCTTACTTGTGTAGCTTGTTTCAGAAGAAACCTACTGCAAGCATTAAATTTTCTACTGAAGAGGGCAAACCTAGAAACGTTTGTTATGCTGCTAAGTGATTCTGAAATGTGCTCTGTTGTTACTGTATTTCTGTTTGGTGTCTATATTCATCTAACTCACAATAACTTAAACGGGTAACAGGGATATACTCAATGCTGGGCTGTTGTGAAGCAGTTTTGAAGCAGTAGAGCACTTCGAGTGCTTCAAGAATCTAAATGTACCCAAATGTTTGTGAGAGCTAAAGGTAAATGTGGGGACAGCAGCAACAGGACATTTCCCTGTGTCACTTGTTTTGATGCTTGATTTATTATTAACTTTAATGCACAGTTTATCAACACTAGGATAAAATATACTTGATCACCAAAAGAAAACAATAGCTGTCATGGAGTAAAGGTAGATATTCTTTCTGGATTCTAATCTTTTTAAGGTTTCCTCTTCAAAACCTGAAGAGAACAAGATACGCCAGGAAGATCTCTCCAAAATAATAAGTAGTGCTCAAAAGGTGCAAATTAAACAAGAGACTTTTGAATCTCACTTGTCTGCTTTGAAGAGGTAAGTTGCTCCCTCAGCAGCTGATTGCTAAAATTGAGTCATTCTGGTTAATGGGTATTGGACAAAGACCTACTTTTATGTTTCTCTTGATTGCTTAATGCCTAACTTTACATATTGCTTTAGGAAAATACATTTCAGTAAAAGAATTGCATAGAAATTGAATATTCTCCTGTGACTAAAGTAGCAAATGCTGCTGCTTGAGGAGCTGTCTAGTAGTGGGTCTCCATTTTGTAATTATTTGCTGAGGCTATCACCTCTGACTTCCTCTCCCCCTCCCTCCTTTCCCTCAGTACAAAAACACATTTCAAGGAGCTTTAATGAAGCCAGCTGATGTGCAATAAAAAATATTAGTGTAGAGGTTTTAAAACTTAGTTTTGGTATGACTTTTAAATCATCGTTTTCAAACAGGGAGAATGAATCCCTTTGGAGGGAAGTGGCAGAACTGAGAGCAAAACACTTGCAACAGCAGCAGGTTATTCGGAAGGTAAGGCTTCCTTCAAGTGTTGTGGGTGAAAGAATGAGTGCTTCTGAACTAGGAATACTGTGCCACATGTCACCTTGCTTTGTTGTCTTTTTTTCAGTGTGTGAAATGTTTGGGTTTGTTTTTTTAGTAGGAGAAAAAAAAGCCTGACAGGGTGTATGGTGAACAACCATCCAGTGTATTTCACCACAGAAGCAAAAGATTAGGCTAAACTCTTGAAAAGATTTTCAAAGAAAAGTTCAGTAATATCATACATCATTCCTTAAGATACCTTTGTTGCATCCTTTTTTTTATTACTTAAGGAATCAGATGACTAACATTCTGTGTTGGATGTTCTCTGGGGAAATATCTCACTGCAGGCATTACAAAATTCTGTATTGGAAATTCAGTCCTGCTGCTGACCAACTGATGATGGTGTATTTCTGAAGTTATTAGAAGAATAGATTGGGTGGAACCCATTGATAAAATGTTAGCTTAGCTTAGTTTAACACATTTCTGGTCTACAAAATTTGATGCAGATGTGAAGAGTTTACAGATTTATCTTTAGCATATCAAAATTAGCAACTCTGAAAGCAGTGGGGTGTTTTTCAGTTTGTTCAAGCCAGATACATACATTTCATAGAATCAGAATGATAGAATGGTAAGGTTGGAAGGGACCTCAAAGGTCATCTACTTCCAACGCCTTGCCATAGGCAGGGACACCTCCCACTAGTACAGGTCATAAGGAAAGGAAGTCTAACATTTCAGAAAAGCAGGTGGTTATTACTTATAAGTGTACATGTAACTTTTTCCTGCCTCTGTCAAAAATGCCTTTCACCAGAACCAGTCTGCTTACACAGACAGCTGACATCCCTATGTGCATTCTGCCATTGCTTATTGGAAAACTTCTGATAGTTCCAGTTATGAATGTGTTTTTGTGTGCTGTGTGATGTAGTGTTAAAATCTACTTTTATCACCTGCTATGTACAAAGCCTTTCTCAGACAACTGAATAGCTCTGTTCTTTTTAACATTACTGGCAGGGTGTTGTGTTCTACCACAATCTTTACCTTTGTTCAGCTGTTCTGTGTGAGAATTACTGCACAAAAATGTGTTCTGCTGTTGAGGTATAGATTTTTATTATTGAAGTCTCCTGTTAAAAGAGTATTTTGATACTCTGGAAGAAACAGCTGCAGAGCAGCTCTCAGTACTTGTCTTTTTTCTTACAGATTGTACAATTTATTGTGACCTTGGTGCGCAATAACCAACTGGTGAGCCTGAAACGCAAGAGGTAAATATGCAGTCCAGTCAATATGCTGACAACTTTTACTGGCTAAAACCAAAGAATCAGACTTGAGATGGGTTTCCTTCTTGATGCTTTGTGATTTAGGCCTCTCCTCCTGAACACTAATGGACCTACAAAGTCGAATGTATTTCAGAAAATTGTGAAAGAGACAGCTGACAATAATCACCATGTAAGTTTGCTTTTATGCATGCTCTTTGTTGTGATGAAGAAAGGAGTGGAGAGGGGCACACAGATAGAGTAGCTTGTCACATGGGCAATACAACAGCTGTGTGCTGGGAGCTATCAGATTTTATAGTGATAATGTCATACTGTGTTTCCTTCAGAAGACAAGTGTGTGGATAATGACCATTTACTCTTCAATATAGAATGTGCAAGGCAGTTACCAGTGTATTAAATACAGCCTGGTGTCATCCTGCTGAAAGCAATTTGCCTTGAATAATAGTGCTGCTAGAAATAGAGTATGAGTGTTCTGTCCTTATCTCTGGGAGTTAGGCACCCCCTGGCCTCATACAGGGACGAGAGTCCGGCATGTTGCCCTTCAAGGCAGCATCCAGCCTAGCAAAGTCACATCAAGTTCCTGTGCCATTGAACATATCATGCCACTGATTTATTTTCTGCTGTCCAAATAATGGTTAGTAGGGAAATTACTAGGCTAAGTGCTGTAGCATGGCACTGGAATTAATGGCTTTGTAAGAAAGTACAATTTAAGTGGCAGTCACTGCTATAATTTTTAGTTCTTATGTAGTCCTCTTGTGGTGGTGTGTTTGTTGCTTTTGCTGACACTGCTAGTATATTTATATTTCTATGCCAAATATTTTTTTTTCCTTTAACTGTTATTTTCCAGCTTGTTCATTCATGGGTGTTTTTCTGTTAAATGTAATCTGAGCTCACACCTCTAGAACTGAAGCATTGTTAAGATAAAATGATAACTCTGAAAATGCTGAAGCTCATTGTTGTGCTGTCCCTTCATTTTTTACAATGATTCTCAGGTACCTCTCAACAGAAATGAGGGCTTAAAACAAAGGGAACAGATTTCAGATGACATCATTATTTATGATGTTACTGAAGATGTGGGTGATGAAGAAAATCCCATGGGTGATGAAGAAAGTCTTCCTGTTACACCAGAAACAAGTGAAGATACCACTTCAGATTCTTCCAAGTAAGAAGTCACTAGAAGAATATGTAGAGATATAATTGCCTTTCAGTGCTGTGTAAGTTACAGAGTTTGCCTATCATCAGGTGTAAGACTCTGTATACACCTTTATCCTTTAATAATATCAAATTTAGTGCAGATTGTAAAGAGTGATTCCTCAGCTTGCTGCTGTCTTTAGAACACTAATTTAGGCCCTTTTATCAGTTGGGAATTCTTAGCTAATCACCTCACACCCACAGGGATAAGTATCTAAGATTCCTTATTAGTGGACCGTTGGCAGGATCCAGGAGAAGTGGATGCCTGAACCCCAAATCACAACCACCCCTTCTACCTTCTCAATTTTCCCCTCTTTAGTTGTAACCAGGAAAGTCCTGCAAATTGCAGGTTTGATTTTTCTGCCAAAGGAGCTAACACCACACAGCCAGCTGAAGCAGTCACTCACCCAACGAAGCAGTCACTCACCCAACAGAGCAAGGCAACCTTGAGGAGTTGCCTTCTAGGGGAGAGACCTCGAGGTCCTGCTGCGGGGAAGAGGACCAGTTTGACTTGCTCTCCAAGAGGGCTCTGCTTATGCCTTAGTCAAATCAGATCTGTGATAATGTATAGTCAGTGACCTAGAAACTTTTCACTGGCTGAGGTCCTCGTCTGTCAAGTGCAGGGCCTTTCCTTTCCTGTCCCTCTGCCTGGGTGTGCACTCACATGGTCTCCTCATCCCAAACTGGGACTTCTTATTTATCTCCTTTCAGCAATTAAATAGTCTTTTGTTGGAGCAAGTGCCACAAATACAGACAAGGAAGACTGCCCTTCTTTTTACAGATGCTTAGAGAGAATAATTTGCACATGTATATATTGGTGTGGTCTTAGAACGTCATTAACCCACTTAGTTTCCAGGGTTTTTTTGGTCCAAGTGCTGTGTGGTTATGTTCCTACCTGTCTATACTTCAGAAGTAGCTCATCTTTCAGCTATGAGCAGTTGAAATTTGGTCTGGGGATTGAGATGCAGCTCTTCTCCTGAATTAGTGTATCGATAGGGCCTGTATTTTGCCTGAAAAAAACAATGTAGGTAGTTCTACTTACACATGAACTAGTACTATTGTTCTGGTTCAGCTGATGTCTGGGAATGCAGACTCTGTTGGAGGAGCTTCTTGACTGTAAGGCTGTGAGAGTGAAGCAACACAAAAGCTACTTAAGGGTTAAGAAAAACAGAATAGAGATGAAAGCAAATTCTGGAGAACAGGTCTTGCAGGGTGAGGTTGAGGGAGCTGGGGTTGTTTAGTTTGAGGAAAAGAAGGCTGAGGGGAGACCTTCTTGCTCTCTGCAGCTACCTGAAAGGAGGTTGAAGCTAGGTGAATGTCAGTCTCCTCCCTAGTAACAAGTGGTAGGACAAGAGGAAGCGGCCTCAGGTTTCACCGGGGGAGGTTTAAGTTAGATATTAGAAGAAACTTCACTGAATGGATTCTCAAAGACTGTAGCAGGCTCCTCAGGGAGGTGGTTGAGTCCCCATCCCTTGAGGTGTTCCAAAGAGGCAGAAATGTGGTGCTGAGGGAAATGGTTTAACAACAGCCTCAGTAGAGTTAGAGAATTGTTGGACTGGATGATCTTAGAGATATTTTCCAACAAAATCAATTCTGTGGTTCTGTTCTATGATTCTAAATAATCTGAGATTCACTGGTTTTAGGCTTCCTTTCTAGTATACATACAAAGTAAATTAACTACAACACTGTCCACTGAGATATTTTGTTAGAGATGCTCCAGAGCTGATTATATTCTACAGGAAATACGCTAAATATCCACTGTTGACTTAGTTTTATGGCCTCATACACTCTGTCACACGTTGTACACACTTCCCATTTATGTGTGAGCTTACAGCTGTTGTAGTGCAGGAAAGAGCATTGTTCCTACAGCTTTTTAGTAGCTGTTTTTTGTGATCTAGCACCAGTGTCTGCCAGCTGAGCTGCCTTCACCTACAGACTTGCAACACGATATCAATGGAAATAGATTGACTATTTTGCTGTGTTTCATGTTAAAAAGCAGTAGGAAAATGTACTACCTTACTATTTGAGCTTGAGTAACATGAGAAGTAACTAAAGCTGTTGAATGGTACCACTTTCAGTGAGTGTGTGAAGTGCTTTGTTTATCTCACTACAGCTGTAGTCGTTCTCCTGATATCGTAATTGTGGAAGATGATAACGAAGAGGATGATGCCCCTGTCATTCAGGGGGATAGAAGCACTGAATCCATTGCTGTGCCAGCTCACGAGCCCCTCAGCCCTGCCAGTGACAGCACAAGCCCACTCATGTCAAGTGCTGTGCAGCTGAATAACCAGTCAACTTTAACTGCAGAAGACCCGGTGTCCATGATGGATTCCATACTCAGTGAGAACGGAGTCATTTCACAGAATATCAATCTCCTTGGAAAGTGAGTGGCCTGGTCATCAGGGGTGTTTTGACTATTAGAACTGGTTGACTGAAATAAAAAGAATAGTAGCTTCTATTGAGAACTGTAAACTGATAGGTCACCTTTATTCTAGCCAGCTTCTGGTGGTCCTTCTATTTTAAGTATCTTATGGTGAGACCTCTGATTTTCCTTGGAGTGAGTTGGAGTGCATAATCTGGTGGTGTTGTGGACATCACTGTTTAAACTGTCAGGATTTACCTGCTAGCTCTTGCAGGTAGATGGGGCTCTTCAGGGCTACCAGGGTGCAAGAATCACACCTCTGTTAGTGTCATGTCATAGTGTTATGTGGGTGTGGTAACTGTTTTGGAGCCCTTGCCCTCTTTACTGGGGTTCTCCTCTAAGGATACCTGAAGTTGTCATTATTTTTCCCAGAGGTGGTTTCTAATGAAGGACTTCATTCTAGCTCTGGTGAAGACTTTTTGTTTTGATGCATGTAATAAAGCTTAATTGTGGATTTATCTTCCATTTTTTAAGAGATCCAGCAATAAAGTCTTTGTCTTTTAGGGTTGAACTTCTGGATTATCTCGACAGTATTGACTGCAGCCTTGAGGACTTCCAAGCAATGTTATCAGGACGACAGTTCAGCATAGATCCAGATCTCCTGGTCGATGTAATTTTCACTGTTTAAGTATTTTGGCAACACTGCAGAAAATACTGGCTACTTTAAACATGTTGGACATTTGTGTTTTGCCTCTTTGAAAAACAAAGTATTTACAAGTATTTGCAAACATGTATTTCTGGGCATTGATAGAATTCTCAGTGCTACACCTCAGTGCTCAAGTGAATGCTTTAAGTGTTTGGCTGAAGAGTAGCTTTCTTAATGAAATCATGCTTATAATTGGAAACTCACATACCAACTGGTTTAATACTCTTGCTTTGAAAAGAGCCCACCCTATCATCTGTGGTCTTCTCAATGAATGGGAGTTAAAAAGGCTATTTTGTAAGTTTCACTACCATCTCAGGTTAGTTCTTGGGAGGATATATATGATCTCAGCTTCGTTTCAGATGTATGTCACATACAGTGGTCTTGATGGGTCTGGAAGGGACCCATGCTTGTCATCAGGTCCAGCCCCTTTGCTCAAGGCAGGGTCAGTGTGAAGGTGAGATCACGTTGCTCAGGTTATGTCAAACTCTGAAGTCCCCAAAGATGGGATATTCCACAGCCTCTCGGGTGCCTCATCCTTCTTTGTAAAGCTTTTCTTTACACCAGTCACAGGTTTCCATGCTGCAGCTTGTAGCTCTTGCCCTCTTGTGTTTTATCCGCCTCCGTGGAGTTTGTCTTCTCTACAACGGCTCTTGAAAAGCAGTGAAAGAGTGCAGTTACCCTCTGCTTCCAGACAGGGTCACCCAAGGTCCCTCAGTCTCCTGTATGTCATAAGCCCCTAATCATCTGTGGCCCTCCAGACTCACTAGAGTCTGAAAACTCTTGGCCTGGGAGCCCTAAAACTGGACACTCTTTAAGTGGCCTCAGGTGCTGTGCAGAGAGAAGTGCTTGCAGTGACCTGGCTGTGCCATGCCTAGAGCTGAGCACACCTCTCTGGAGCAGACCCTACTGCTGGCTCATGGTAGGATGTTGTTAACCACAGACTTCATGTCCCTCTCCAAAAAGCTGCTCCCTGTCCAGGGACAGTGCACACAGTCATTGTGTCCTAAATGCCTCTGGCTGTTGAACTTGCTGGAGAGAGTGCCTTTTGGCCTCTCCTGCAGTGCTGAGACCACTCTTCCCAGCAGCTCTGCTCTCCCCCTTACTGGTGGCTCCTTCCAGTTCAGTGTCACTTGGAAACTCAAATTAGAGGACATCAAGAGTTGTTTCCTGTGTTACTGAGATACGTGGAAGTTCTCCAAAGCCAGGTTTTCTTCACAGAAGTGGTGACTACCTGTAAATAAAGTAGTCCTGATGGAGAGTGAAAACGTCAAGTACAGGAACTATTCTCATACATGCAGATGTGATGTTCTTGTGTTCCTAACAGCAGCATCCAAATATCTAAACCTTGCTGTGTTTTGTCTTGTTCAGCTTTTTACAAGCTCCGTGCAGGTGAATCCCACAGATCATATCACTAATACCAAAGTAAGTCCTAAATCCATTGCTCAGTGTGCACAGTAGTAACAGCTACAAACCTGGTATTAATCCTTGACTCCTTACTGCTATGACAGTACTCTTTTCATGCACTGGTTTTGAAGGCTTCCTTGAGAGTAGGAAGGCTGTGGATGAATCCATCCTGTTTGCTGGGTTTCAGACAAGCACACTAACTGATCATGTCCTTTAGAACTCCTGTTACCTTGAGGCTGGTAGCTGTGACTGTATGGATCACTTCACTTTTGTATCCTCTAAGCTTTTAATGCTTGCAGACCTGGCACACACTTTGTCAGAATGGTCTCTCATGGGATAATTAACACAAGGATAAGCAGCAGAGCAAACCTGTAGCCCTTTGAATTTGTCCTGTTCATTTATGAGCATTACTGGTCTCCTGCTTGAGTAAGCTTCCGTTTCCATTTCACATGTCCTCAGCCAAGGTCTGTTAGTGTAACTGACACCACTGCATGCCTTTGCAAAATAAACATTTTTGCTTTGCTAGTGATTGTCCAGCTGTGTTCTAGCGGCACTGGGAAAGACTTTAAGTGTGTGTGTTTAAGATTCTGCTTTTGTTTCTAGATGGAGACAAAAGGAATAGAAACTACCAAGAACAATGCTGGTCCAGAGGCCTCACAGGAAACACAACTTTCCAAGCCCAAATCAGGTTAGTTGTACTGTTCATTGAAACAGTTTAACAAGCTTTGTTTGAAAAATCCCCTTGGTTTGCTCCTTGTCTGGTTTTGTGCCATGCTTGATGAGCAAATAGCCAAAACAAAATGCTTACTGTACTTGCTTTGTAGAATTTTGGCACTGCACCAGTAACTGATGTCTTTGCAGGAGAATCTGCGTGAATTCTGTGATGCACGAATGTAGTGATTCTTGAATCATGCCTTTAAAACAAACACCTAACATGTATTTTATTGCTTAAATAAATTCTGTGGATCAGCATTTGTTTTCCCTTCCTGCACATAGAAAGGTGTGTGAGCTGATAAGGTTTAGGGGATTCTTTTCCTGCAGATAAGCAGCTGATCCAGTACACAGCATTTCCACTCCTTGCCTTCTTCGATGGGAACACAGGCTCTGACTCAGAGAGTGGGAGCTCTGCAGGCGGAACCCCTTCCTCTGCTGGCAAAGCCCCAGAAGTGGATGAGCTCCTGGAGAGCAGCCTGGACCCCGAGCCCACCCAGAGCAAACTGGTGCGGCTGGAGCCACTGACAGAGGCCGAAGCGAGCGAAGCCACACTCTTCTACCTGTGTGAACTTGCCCCAGCACCCATGGACACAGACATGTCCTTCCTGGATAACTAATGCCATGGGGACTCTGTACATAGTTATAAAGATGAACTATTTATTTAGGATATTGTTTGGTATCTGAGTTTTTGTAAATCACTGTTTTATGTAACCAGATGATGTGGAATCTAAAGAGCCTTCCCTATATTACTTCCTGTAAGCAGTTGTTTAACCTCATGGTTAGACAAGCTGGCAACACCAGGCCCAGCTCTTGCTGCACTACTGTCAGATCCTTGCTGTTACACATATCACCAAATAGCCAGGTAACCTAACCCTTGTGGCTACAACAGGGGTTTCATTGATGGTTTCATATACTTCTGATCTTACATACAATGTAAACTACTAGTGTATGGCTAGGGAGCACTGACTTTCTGTATCTTGGGTTTTTTGTTTCTATTTTTTACCTTTTGTTTAACAACCATTAAGGTTCTTTTGGGGTGGGGGGACCAGGAGCTGCTGTAGGCTTTTTTTTTCCCTGCTTCAACTGGGAACAAAGTGCCTGTACCTTGCGAAATCTTGGTTCTGCCTTACTTTCACTTCAGTGGAAGTGCTCACACATAGCACAAACCGGGGAAAAGCTCTTGACAGCCACCAGGCTCCTCAGCTGCATGAGTACTTTGAACTTGGACCACCTACTCTGACAAAATAAATGTTAAGTGTGATACAAGAGTTGTCTTTCATTCTATGGGCCAGGTACTTGTGGATTTAGCAGCCTGTGGTTTTCATGCCTCGGTAGCTGTGCAATGAGGTGTGCATCTATGCACTTTTATGGGGCAGTAATTGCCTTGTCTCCAACCTTGAAGGTTTTTGGTATGAGCCTGCAAAACAAGTGCCTAATGCAGCAAAGTGCTTTCACACAGGATTGTGTTCTCCTTTGGTTTCTTACTGAAATCCATGGCAGAGCTCTGTAGCTTCCCATGGAAGAGCTTTACCCCTCCTCAAAAGCAACCCCTGTTGCTTTGACTGAAGCTCTGTCTTTAGTGACTGCTGTAGTACTACACAGCCAGGTTATTGCCACTGTATGAAGGTGCAATTGCCACACCTAATTCCTCTCAACCCAAGCTCCAGATTAAATATAAACAAGTTAAACCATAACAAACTATTTCTTCCCTCTGCTCTTCAAGACATAGATGGGCAGGATGGAGAAGCTCCTGTAAGACCTTACTATGAAGGGACAAACTGGCTCATAGTAACTTTGTACTAATCTGGCCACTTGTCCAAGGAGCTGAATCTGTAGACAGCTGCCTGCTCCTTGTCTGAACTGGGGAACTTCTGTTACCTTACAGCTG
Organism: Semnornis frantzii; assembly: GCA_013399775.1. NCBI lineage: Eukaryota > Metazoa > Chordata > Aves > Piciformes > Ramphastidae > Semnornis > Semnornis frantzii. The sequence goes on from VWYK01088501.1 coordinate 41,803, forward strand.
GTGTTCAGCTGTTCTACTCAGACTTGCCAAACCCAGGTGCAGTAGAAGACAGCAGCAGGTGCTGCAACCACTGTAAAGCATGGTTTGTGTTTTTAGATATGGGTGCAAAGGGCAGAGATAGGAACTGTCAGAAAATGTCACACTGGGCCTCTGGTGATCCCCCGCAGCACCAGGAACACTGCCTCTTAGGGGCACCCAGCAGCCCCAGAGGCTGCTGCTTGTTACAGATGAAGCTACAAAACATCCCAGGACCAGCAGATGAGAACACAACGCTGTGCTATCCCTATCTGGCAGCAGGGAGAGACATCAAAAGGCACTGGACATCTTCATCCAAATTTATTTATTAATAAGGTAACAACATATTCCAAGTTATGACAAGCCTTTACTAATTGTTACATGACCATCTCACATTTGATTGACGTGCTAGGCTTCTGTAGTAAATGTCTGTGATTAGGTGCAGAATTAAAATAAAAACTTGGAGAGTAATAAGCAACAGGAATTAACAGCATAGACACCACAGTAACAGATCAGCATGACATCTGCTGAGGGCTCCAGGGTCACTCGCAGTCAGGCTGCTCTAGTCTCATGTTGTAGCAAGTAACAGATCAATAATGCAGCTCACAGACTTCAACTGCAAAGCAGCAAGCACTAAAGCATTTAAAAATTCATCACTGCACAGGAATTCTAGAGTATTTTCATCAGATAAATGTCTTAGCCTCATGCCTAGGTTGAGATTTCCCAGGCACAAGTCTATCTCTGGCAGTGGACAAGAAGCAAAATACTTAATCCAAGATTTCAAAATGTAGAGCCCCAAATAGACTACAAAACAGTTGTGTTGAAGCCTCAGTTAAAGCACACCTCCTTCAGTTACTGCAATCTCCCTGCACATTTTCCTCCTCTTTTTATAACTGCAACGCTCCAAAAATTCCTCTCGAGCTCGCACAGCTCTCACCCTCGGCTCCCTGCCAACTCTGATTGTAGCTTAGCCAAGAGAGAAAGTGGCACAGGCAACAGCAATAAATTACAGCACAAGCTACCCCACTGAAAACTAAAAAAACTAAGAGCAATAATACAGAAATGCACATTGTCAATGGGTGTTTTAAAAACATGCTTCTGAGCATCTGATGCTGGGCTGGTTTTCCCCAGGGGTCTGTTCTGGCTGCAGTGGGACCCAGCAGCAGCACAGGATATCAGCTCCTCTGCAGCTTCAGGTGCAGGTTTCCCCATTTAACACTCCTGCTAAAGGCATTGCTGCCCTCAGCATGAGGAAAGGTGGGGGAGTTAGTGCCAAGGTGCTGCAAGGTGCCCAGTCAACTCACAACATGCGCAATTTTGAGTCTGACAATGCTTACTCAAGCCTTATTTTGCAATCAAGGCAACGGATGATCAAAGGCAGCCCCTCCTTTCCTGGCAGAGCCTGATCTAACACTGTTTCTTACCCTAATACTTGCACATTTTTCCCTAATACTAATGCAACTGAGGGGAAATGAAACCTACTTTCCAAAGGTCTTCACCTTACATCTAATGCTGCTGAAGCACTCAACCTGTGAGTAATCCTATGGAAACCATCATTGTAGCAATTGCCACTGAGCTCAGCTAGAAAGTCATCTAGTGAAATGACAGAAGACATGGTTCAAGCTCATCATGCAGGGCACATTACATGGACAGCACACACAGGTATTTACAACTGCTCTAGTGTCTGGAATACTGCTTGTGTGACGGGCACTGGGAAGCCAGCACAACTCCCTAGAAAGCAGCACAGCTTAGTCAAAGTCACGGTTTGTAAGAACCAGGGGAGCAACCAGAGTCCAGACGTACAGCATGATGCCGATCCAGCTGGAAGAGATCTTCACCCAGACAGATGGCCACTTGCTGGTCATTGTCTCATAAGAAGAGTCCGGACTGTGAAAAGGCAAAAATAAAAAAAAGGCTGATGAGCAATATTTGTACTTGTGTGGCAAACGGCTCCTCAACACTTCTCACAGTGGATCATGTTCACTTCAGCTCCACACCTCAAAGGAAATCTCTACCTTTTGTCACAGGAAGGTGCAAAGCAACAGCAGCCCAAAAAACATTTAGTAAGAAAAGCTGTCAAGAAGCAGAAATTCTTAGAAGAAACTTTTAAGCAGCTTGTAAAAGGGCAGGAAATGGATAGCATTTACAGCTACAGAGAATGCACTCCAGGTGGTGTCACCAGTGCTGAGCAGATGTCCCTCAACCAGCTGATACTGAATATCCTGTTTCTTCTGTTTCCAGTTCTCTGTACCAGACACAGGCCTGGTGTTTACTGATTTTTAGTGGTTATAGAATGAGGACTCTATCCTGCTCACTTTAGCAAGATATATGTGAATAGCCCAGTGAATCAGAAGAACCATCCTAGAAGACAGGATAGGCACTTTGTGAACAATGTTGGCTACTCCAATTTTGCAATACCACTCATTTAACAGAGATAAAATGGAATACTTCCCTTGAGTACTCTCATTCAAGATCTAGATTCCTCACAGCACACAACTTCTGCCTCCTCCAGCAGAAGACAGTGTCTTGAGCGTTCAGCACAATGTCTCATCAAACATAAATACCTGTACCAGTTGGTGAGCGTCATCATGATATAGAGAGATGCCAGGAAAAGCATGAAGTGGAAGAAGGAGTAGCTGTAAGTAACTCCATCCCTCTCATTATCTATGGCTCGGTGAACATCATCATCATCAAGGGAGCCATCGCTCCTGGGCATCCCATCCTCGATCAGTGTGGATTCATCGCTGGTCAGCATCAGCTTGTTCACTTGGCTGTTGTTGGATGTCCGGATGCTGCACGTGACCCAAAGAAACACCACTTAGTAACTGACACAAGGAGCAATGCAAGTCGACAGGAATTCCTTTAAAGGAATCTTACCTTGAGTAGAGAACACACAGCAAAAACAAAACCAGTCCTACAATTCCTTGTGCATCCCACCACTGCACCACCTGACCTTGGGTGGGGATGGTGGTGCTGTTGTAACCAATGATGCTCAGCAAACTTGGGTTACAGCGCCTGTCTGTGGGGGAAATTCCATCAGATACATCATCAAACAAGAACAGAACAAATACTCAATAGTACAGTCCCCTTCCACACTGAATGCATAGTGACAGAGAGGAACTTTGTGACTGTGACAGTCTGGAAGTAAAGATAGCTCTGAATCTAATTTTAGCCTCCTGAGTCTCTGTAAAGCGGGCAAATGACAGCATGTGGCACAAAAATCTCTTTGAGCACATAAAAGGATTTTAAGCTTATAGGAGATATGCATCAACTGCTTTACTGTTCCATCTCAACAAAATAAAAATGCTCTGCTCAGGTAGCATTAGAAATTCTACCACTAGGAAACAAGTTTGACAAATACTCTATAGACAGGGCACCAGAGTCAGCTCAGAAATCAGCTTGTTACTATCAACAGTTCCCAACCCACAGCATCCACAGATAAGAGATCGGCAGCTGTAGGCAGCAGACAATCTCATTTCCCCGCAATTCCAGCAGGAACTGGAGATGACTCTCATATATGCTGTTACACAGAGGCACAGATTTGCCATAACTAAGATAAAAGGGCCAGAGAGCAAATTACAATCCCCAAATCAGTATTTGGCCCTTTTTTTAGTGACCTGAATTTCCAAACTTCTTTAAATGTACAAATATTTTTCCTAGAGATGCTCTGCTGTTTCCAGGCACAAGAAGCGCTGAAATTATTATCCTCACTTAAAAATGAACAGTGGTATCTCTGACACCAGGAAGAAACCTAACACTTGGCAGGGAGATGAGCTTTCCAAACACCTTGAAAGAGCTGCAGCAGTTTGTAAAGCCTGAGCTTTAGAATACTGCAATCCTGCCAATAACAGAAAATCGTTCATATGATGAATGTAAGATCAAGTAAAACCCACATTATCTCTGGAAGAATTGCTTCTTCACTGTGATCATAGAAAGCCAGGAAAAGGAAAGAGAACACAAACCTGCCTCTGCCTTGTGTGGGGCACAGCTTCCTGTTCACCTTTTTACGAGGCAGTAGGAGAAGACAATGTACTGAACTGTTACCCAAAAAGCCCAATACTGACCTGGCTCATTGGTCATAGCTGACCATGTCAAATACATTGTGTAAATGGTGATCACAGAAGACTGCAGCAAGCCAGATCTTGGCTGAGATTCCTAGACAAAGCAGTCATGAAACAGCAGGGTTAGGGAATTAGAAGTCTCAGGCACAATTACATTATAGGTTTCTGGGACAAGAAACATTAAAAAAATCCTGAAAGGTAAGAGAATTCCTACCTGAATCTTGGGCAGAATGGACATTACAGAGGCTCCAATACACAGCAGCATGTTGACACTGATGAATGTCTTGTTTTCAGAACAACCTTCCGGGTGAGTGTAGTAAACATAAAACAAGACAACAGCAACTAGAGACAGCAGGTAATTGACAGCTGTAGCTGACAGCAGAGCTGTGAAAACAGACAAAACCAAGACTTTAACTGGTTAAATTTAAATATTGTATGTTTATCAAGTTTTGGATATGGGATAACATGATTATTGGAGAGCTGCTCTGGGCACTGAAGTGGAGAGGAAGTTCTTCTCCATTCTTGAAGTCCCTTCCAGCTTCTGACATTCTGTGATTCTCAAGAGAAAGAAAACACTAGATGGGAAGCCTGAAGCCATACTTGGTTCTCCAGTGATTTAAAAGCAACCAAGAGCAGCAAGTACGAAGGAAAGCAGTTGTATTACATATACTTTGGCTAAACATTTAACAAAGAAACTGAAGAACTACTTCTCCAACAGGAAAAAACAAAATCTTATTTCCAAAGTCCATCTGATTAAAAACAAAGAATCACAGAATTGTCAGGGCTGGAAGGGACCCTCGAAGATCATCTAGCTTCAACTCCTCTGCCATGGGCAGGGACACCTCACACTAGATCAGGTTGCTCAGAGCCACAGCCAACCTGGCCTTAAAAACTTCCAGGGATGGGAAGTGCACCTCCCTGGGCAACCTGTCCCAGTGTCTCACCTCCCTCAAAGTGAAGAACTACTTCATAACATCCAATCTGAATCTACCCACTTCTAGTTTTGCTCCATTCCCCATAGTTTTATCAGTACCCAACATCCTATAAAGTCCCTCACCAGTTTTACTGCAGGCCCCTTCAAGATACTGGAAGGCCACAGTAAAGTCTCCTTAGAGGCTTCTCTTCTCCAGACTGAACAGCTCCATGAAAGAGTGAAGTGGCCATTACAAAGACAGGCTGTGCTGTCTCTCAAACCCCTAAATTACCACATCCAAAACATTATGAAAATTAACATATGGGTTCTCCAGCGAGACAATTTGCCCACTCTCACACCCCTGGCCTGTCACTCTGCTTATTTCTTGGAAGAATGACCAAGTTGCAGAGTTATTTTATATCCTTATGCTCAATGTACACATATATCCTTATGCAGCAACAGGTTAGTTTGAGCAGTGCAAAGGTGTAACAAAACTCATGGCTGAAAAAAAACAGAAAGTTAAAATTGACAGTTCTGTGCATAGACTGATGTTCTGCTCCCAGGGATTAGACCTTGTTATTCAGAGGCTGCTGCCCCTCTTCCTGTGCCCCCCTTTAATTGACCTGACATATAAAGGGCAGCAAGACAACAGTCTACCATCTGAGAAAATACTTGTGCATGAAGCAGCCCTCCTGCATTCCAGCAAAATGCAACTGCTCAGCAAGTAATTTATTAAATGCACAATGAAATTTACAACTTGATTGTAGTCCTTTACCTGCATACCAGCACCTTGAATTTCCTTCCTCCATTTTTTCAACCCAAGATTCATTCCAAGAGTGGGCAAAGTCAATGAGCAAGACCAGCTGAATAAGAATGAAGCAGAATGCTCCAGCCATACCTACATAAAACCACACTACAAGAGAAATAAGACAAATCTAGTTCAGAATCATAGATCATTTACCATCTTAATGTCCCTAAACACTGAGAATTGCTATAGCTACACAGCTACAAGTAAAACTAAGGTATCAGCATGCACTTAGTTTTGTTTTTAAACTAGCTATGACTTCACCACGATACAACAGAAGACAAGACTCCCATACCAGTTGTAAATGGTCCCTCTGGTATGAAGAAAGCTCCAACACTAATTGCAAGTGCTGTTGCAAATTTAAAGAACCAGAATCTAAAGGGAGAAAAAAAAAAAAAAATAAACACACACAAAAAAAGTCAGGCAACTGCTGAAGTCTGCTCTAATTCACAGAAATTCACTTCCTTTTGAAGGAGTATAAAAATATTGCCCGCCCAAAACTTTTGTTCTCCAGAAAATTGTGCTTTGACTGTTCAGAAAAGAGCAAGCCCTTACAAACATCAAAGTTAAGTGGAATGTAATTCCAAGGGGACAGATGAGGCTTTTGAATCTTTCTATTTGTTGAAAAAAAATCTCAGTGGAATGCATCTTAGTACCAATATTTACCCCTGACTTTTGTTGTCTTTGGACAAAAGCAGAATGTCTCATCTTGGGAAGCCTCTGGACAGGTTACCCAAAGCTCTGAAAAATGACAGCCATCTGTCTTTTCATCTTACAAAAATTAATCTGCTCCAAGATAGCAACTTTGAATGCCCTGTACTGCAACAACACTCCTCTAGCTACAAAGAAACTCTGTGGAGCAGGAAATGTGACCAGGGTGCTCAGCCATAGGCCCTATTTCCCTAGCAGCTGCATCCCACATGCATGCAGCACCCATCTCAGTTCTGGATCTTACCCATTGTGCACTGCTGCTCTGGGGTCATTGCTGCTCTTCACCTTGATCATCAATAGGGAGAAGAGAAGGAAGAACATGGCCATGCCAAAGCACACACGGTACACAGCTTTGTAACCAACTAGCACATCACAATTCACATGGCCATGCACACCAGGTATAGTTGTTCCCATCCCTCCATCACAAAATCCAGGAATCTGTGATAAATACAAGATACTTCAGTCATCTGTAAAAGGCCCCCTGAGAGTAAATACAGGAGCAAATCAATGAGTAAACTAAAGTGAGTATTAGCAATTTATTAATATACAATTCATTAATATGGTGACACATGGTGACATTGTTAGAAGATCTGATACTGAACAGCTGTATTGTTATCTACAAGCCAACCAGAACAGACAACACAGTCAAGGAAAATAAAATCCCACATAGGCAAATTCCAAACAAACCCAGAAATCAATTATATTAACAGCAGAGTTTGTTTTGTCTTGTTTTGTTTTGGTTGGTTGGCTTTGGGGTTTGTTTTGGGTTTTGTTTGTAGGGTTTCTTTGAGAAGTTCTGAGATTAGTAATAACAAGTTTTCACTTGTTGATCTGAATAAGGAGATAAATAGATCTGGGATTTGGTAACCTTGAGTAGGAAGTTACTATTAGGTTTATGACACAGCCAGGAGAAGGCAGCCTGCCTGCCTTCTCTTTAAAACAGAAACAGCCTTCTCTGTAAAAGTAACATCACCATTAATCACAAGTATTCTGAGAATATTTTCCTGTCACCACCAGAACAGGAGCAACACCTTTTTGAAGTCAAAGCACACTCCAGAAGGCTGTAATTTTCTTTCCTAGAAAATTAACATGGCTCTCACCAAAGCTCTAACCTGGCTGCTATACCACACTGAACATTTACAGATTGATCATTTGGGGAGGGGAGAAAATCAAAAGCATGCCTAACAGAAGCTACTATCTACTAGAAAATAAAGACAGCAAAACAAATACTAACAGATCAAAAGCACAAAGTTCAGCAAACATGTAAGCTCTCCCATAACTCAAATTATCATGCTGTAATTTTACATGCAGTGTAGCATCTTTGTGTAACTAAAAAACTGTAAAATCTTGTAAGCAAATCTTAATTTCCTTAGTGAAAAAATATGTTACTATCACCAGTTGAAGTATTTTCGTTATGCATTTGCAGACTTTAAAACAGAATTTTAACTAGTATAGCACAATGAAACTAGAAAACATCTTCAATTGTGGCTATTTTTTTAACAGCAGCCAAAAATCAATCAAGTACCACGAATATAAGCATCTCAGTACTAAGTAACTTGAAACTTCAGATACATGAATTACATTTTCTCGCTTGATGCAAGATTTTATTTCTCCTGCTTTGATTAACTTGGTTTCTAAATAGTGCTTTTCATCTTCCATCATTCCTTTTTTACAGTAAGGGTGATGCAACACTGGTACAGGTAGTCCACAGATGTCGTGGATGCCCCTTCCCTGGAGTGTTCAAAGACAGGTTGGATGAGATCTCAGGCAATCTGGTCTAGCAGAGGTTGTCTCTGCTCATGGCAGGGTGATCTTTAAGATGCCTTCCAACTCAAACCATTCTATGAACCTATGCAGTGACTGTCCCAGGGGTTCTTTATTTGATCTACCATCACATTAATGGTGACTGTGAAGCAGAGGTGGCAGCACGATTACATACTTTCTAGTAAAACACATGCTTTCAGGATGTCTTTTACAATGATCAGTGGCATTTGTTGTACCAAACACATTAAGAGAGAAGAAACCTGACCTTCTTCAGCTGCTCCTCCATGCCTGGTATTAACATCACGCAGGCAACGCTGACGCCAACAAGTAAAAAGAAGGCATAAACCAGGCGAGTTATGGTGGAGTTGTTTCCACTGGGACAGCATCGGCAGAGCAGGCACGGGGCACTTCCACATAAGCATGGGATCTGACAGAGAGACAGAACACAAACAACATCTTTAAAGAGTCTTGCACTGCTGGATTTTAATATTTAATCAGGCTGTGTAGATCATCAGACGTTATGATGAAAGCTACTCATCCCATGCATCTCATCACTAGTGCAGACTAAATCACTGCTACATGTTGCAGAGCCTGTAACGACCTTGGCAGCACTTCCTAGTACACCCCTGCACAGTGACTTTAGTGTCAAAAGGAACCATCGGTTCATTCAAAGGAAATAAAGACTTGATTTGGGCTCCTTTATTCTCTTGAACTTTACTGCATTTCAACTAAATAAGATGCAAAGATTGCTTGAAGCCAACAATTACATCCTCCCTTCCACAGCTGCAGAGATTAAACAAACACAGGGTAGAAAAATAATCTGAGCACATCTGCCATCGAGGTGCACTTTCAACTGGCAGAGCTGAGGCCATAAGCATTACTGGAACACAAACAACAGCTAGAATAGCCTAAAACTTGGGTTGAAATTTAGCAGCTACTCATATAACAGAGAATCCTGTCAGATGGCAAAATTAAGTCACACGGTGTACAAGTTACAAACAAGAACAAAGCAAACACACAGCACACACTTTATCTTCATCACTACTAGATATTGAGAGTGGACAGATATGCTGCTCAAGCACTTGAGAAAAGAATAGGACAAAATTTACCTAAATTTAATCTTTAAACAGAAAATTCTGGGAAGAAGGAAAGAGAGCAGATAGTGCTGTTTCATTAGCGAAGGGTGAATGTACTTCATCCCCTTTGCAGTGTCCTGCCACTTGCTGAGTGCCAAGTAAACATGAGCCAAAAAAGAAAAGGTACAGTAAAGATGGTTTGGGTTTGTTTTTTTTATTTACAAATAAATTATTTTGTCTAGAAGACATGGGAAACCTCAGCGAGCAGTGATCAAGTCTAGGAGGCTCTGAATTTTTCAGCTAAGGTGAAGTGAGTATCAGTGACCCCTGCCCGGGCCGCACCAGCTCTGACAAACCCTTACCAGGCAGCAGAAGCCAGTCTCTCTTCTAACACACATGCAGGGACACTTCCACCAGTGAGGTGTTCATCACCACATCACAGACACACAGTCACACAAGAAGATGATTAGTTCCACAGAGCCACGTGCCCTGTGCATGTCAATCATCCAGTATGCCTGGCATGTGTCAGAAAGAGCTCTTCAAAGTTCAGTCATGTGACAAAAATGCCAGCAGTCTGCTGATACTGGGCAGACCCCAGGGCTCACAGGGAAGAGCAGACAGACTACCACAGCACTCTCACAGCCTCCTGAGAAGCCCTCAGGAAAAGGCTCAGATTACCTGTTCTTACACCTTCAAGCAGACCCACACTCTCGACCCAGTGGAAATTGCAGGGGGAACATATAACAAGATGAATATCGCAGAAGAGAGGAGAAAGCAAGCCCCACAAATCCAGTGAAAGTGTTACTGCCCCTGATGCACACAGAACCAGTTTTTACTGGTAAACATAATCACCTTACTGGGATAATGACCAAATTATTATATACTGAATTAAACAGTCACAGCCACACTTCCCCCAACCCTGCTGGGCCTCATCAGGTTTTAGCTACATCACCCTTCCTCATACATTTAAAGGGACTCATTCAATCACAGTCTTTGCCTTGCCAGAGAATATTGAGGTGAGCAAAACAGTAGCTCAGCTACTTCAGGTAACAATGCAATAGAGGCAAGTCCCAGCAGAGTAAAAATGGCATTGCCTGTTCAACCTAGGTGGTCAGGATCAGAAGACTTTCGAAATTACTTCTGTGTACTCCTAAAGCCTTGCCCTTCATCTCACTCTCCATCACTTTTGCTCTTAAAAACGCTGAACCGAAACGCTGCTTGATCAGCACACAGCAGGGCTGAGCTGCAGGCAGTAGTAACACCACACTAAAAATCCAGAAGGAGGTAAGAGGTCAGGTGTGAGGTCAGGTGCAGAGGTCAGTCACCCAGAGCAGCTCTGCAGGGCACAAGAGAAGCTACACAGCTGAAACAATACAGGCAGCGGTGCCTCCCTAGACAAAGGAGGAGCAGTTTCCCTGGCCCTGGCACTGTCTGCACTAGCACAAATTCCACCACATCTGGCTCCCCTGCTACCTCACCCCCACAGCTTGCTTCTTTCAGAGCCCAAATGGTGTTTATACTGACATATCCTTAGACACCAGCAGAGATTTCTGCTGTAACAACTAACATGCAGGCTTTTAAGCGTTGTGGTTTTAAATGTGGAAAGAAAAATCAACACTTGAAAGCCATTAGGGAAAAAAAACAAGCAAATAAAAATGAACACACAACCCCCTTTGCTTTATTTGAGCATCATAAAGGAAGGAATGGGGGCTAGTTACCCACACTAAACCTCACTTCATCGAGATTGCATGTTCACATTAATAATTTTACATAAAAGACCATTCACTGACTTTTTCTGGACAAAGACTCAAAACCAAGAGGGATTCTTTGTGCACTACAAACCAGCTAGTTATCAGAAAGGCTTGAAAATGCAGTATATCTTAACACAAGTATTTGAAATAAAACCCAGGTACATTATTCCTTGGCATACAACAATAATTAAAAATGTTAACTAGATTCTGCTAGTAATTAAAGCTTAACTGAACTGACTTATCCATTAAATAGTGTTTAAAATGTTAATTAAAGCAAAATAAACACTTGAAGTACTTCATTAACAGGATAGCATTGGTGGTTTTAGTCACTTATTTGCAGGTGTATCAGCCTGGAAGCTTAGCTCATAGAAATGTACCAATTCTAGCATCATTTCATAGAATTTGTACAGAGAAATGATGCTTAACTCCTAATTAAGTATTGCTCTGCACTATATATTTTGATTGCACAAAATCCAGGAGTTTGGATCAATATGAGGTTTTGTTATGCCACTAAATTGACTGCATGAAGTCCTTATACATAATTTCATTTAATCCAAGTACAGTACACGGGTTTTGGAATGGAAAATTCAGGTTTTTGCAATCCCACTGCCATTTTTAAGGCAAATGTTTAGAGATTCACAGTCCATGTGATTGTGTCTATCTGCACAGTGACCAGATTTGGAAAGACAAATCACTTCAGGATACAACAGCAATGCCTCAGCTGAGAAAAGGGTTGCCATGCAGGATCTCTACAATTTTTCTGCTTTTTTTTCGTAGTGCCAAAGGTCTTGAAACCGTCTCAAAATGCAGTTTCCCATGAAGACAAATGCTCAGCACGGTGATGACACATCACTACAGAACACCGTGCAGCAAGAAAATGATGGCTCCATAAGACAATGATGCTATAAAGGGTGGAGCTGTTCAAGACAAAGCCGTAAGAAAGAAATTAAACGCAACCATCAGGATCCGGGAAACACGTGAGGTGTTTTTTTTTTTCCTGAAAGAAACGTCGAGCTTTAAACAATTTAATTTGATATAAATAGCTTGGGAAGGAGGAATTTCAGCGGATACATCCACACTTCCCACATGGTAATGCCGATTAAGCAACGACCAGCTACAGGCCTGCCTGTCCGCAGGCTAACCATCATCCCACCAAAACAACTTTAGATCTCTAGAGATCCCCGAAGGCCGAGCCGGGGCGAACTACGGCGGGGGCGCCCCCCAAGACCCGCCCCCTCCTGCTCGGCGGGGAAGGAGACCTGCCTGGGAGCGGGGGCGGCGGCCGCTCGGGATGGAGAAAGCCTGGATGGGAGCGGGGAGGAGGCCCGCAGCCTCCCCGTACTTAAGAAAGCAGAAAGGCAGCGCCACAGATAACCCCGCCCCTGGGAGACAAAGGCCCAGAGAGGAGACGGGCGAGGCCCCAAGGTGTGGGGGGGAACACCACCGATCGCCGGCTGCGGGCCTGCGCTGGGCGAGGAGGGGCAGAGAACCCACCCCCAGCTTACCCAGCTCGCCAAGGAGCAGAGGCCCAGGACGCCGCCCATGGTCCGCGGCGACTCCGGCTTGGACACCGATTCCTCAAAGATGGAAGCACGGCGGCCGCGGAGTCTCGGCGAGTTGTTTACCGCTGCCCACGGCACTTCCGGCTGCTCTGACGTCAGCGTACGTCACTTCCGGGGGAAACAGGCCGGGGCGGGACGTGTAGTGGAGAGGCGTGGAAGGGTTGGCGTGCGGTGGTTGCGGTTGTGCTTGGTCATTGCTTGTGATAGGTGTGAAGGTGCGGCATATCTTCATCGAAATATGTAAACTCATGGATTCTGTAGCAGGGTAGAAGGATCTATAGTCTCCTCACTGCGGCTCCTTCAGTCACATAAACGCTGCATTCTTAGCTGGTTGCTTATGAGCAACCTCCCTTTCCAAAGCATACCCGAGCCTACTGAAGAACATGAGTGCTGACGGCAGACTCAGCAACTACTGGGTATAAGTCATCGAATCAAGCAGATTGGAAGAGACCTCCAAGCTCATCCAGCCCAACCTAGCACCCAGCCTTAGCCAGTCAACCAGACCATGGCACTAAGTGCCCCATCCAGGCTTTGCTTCAGCACCTCCAGGGATGGCAACTTCACCACCTCCCTGGGCAGCCCATTCCAATACCAATCACTCTCCCTGGCAAAAACTTCCTCTTAACATCCAGCCTAAACCTCCCCTGGCACAACTTGACTACGTCCCTTTGTTCTGTTGCTGGGAGCAGAGCCCTTTGTTCTGTTCTGTTGTCTGGGAGCAGAGCCCAACGCCACCTGGCTACAATCTCCCTTCAGGTGGTTGTAGAGAGCAATGAGGTCTGCCCTGAGCCTCCTCTTGTGCAGGCTGCACCCCCCCAGCTCCCTCAGCCTCTCCTCACAGGGCCGTGCTCCAGGCCCCTCACCAGCCTTGCTGCCCTTCTCTGGACACATTCCAGTACCTCAACATCTCTCTTGAATTGAGGGGCCCAGAACTGGGCACAGGACTCAAGGTGTGGCCTGACCGGTGCTGAGTACAGGAGCAGAATAACCTCTCTGCTCCTGCTGGCCCCACTGTTCTTGATCCAGGTCAGGATGCCATTGGCTGTCCTGCCCACTGGCCACACTGCTGCCTCATCAACCAGCTACTATCAACCAGCACCTCCAGGTCCCTCTCTACCTGGCTGCTCTCCAACCAGATAGAATCATTTTGGTTAGAAAATACCTTTAAGTTAGGTTAAACAGAGGAAGTTCTTCACAATGAGAGTGATAAGATACTGGAACAAAGCAGGGTTTAGGCCCCATCCCTGGAGACATTCAAGATCAGACTTGATGTGGCTCTGGGCAGCCTGATCTAATTTGAGGTCTCTCTGCTGACTGCAGGGAGGTGGGACAAGACAACCTTTGAGGGTGCCATCCAACCTGATGCAGTCTGTGATCCTGCAAATCATCAAGTGCAACCATTATCTACGTAGCCTGGTGCTAAACCATGTCCTTCACCACCATATCTCTAGCTATGCTAAATCTATCATTCATAATTTATGTTAAAGGCAGTCCTATTTTCAAAATCAGATATGAAAAGAAATAGCTAAGAAAGAACTCCTCCAGGCAGAAGGTTTAAGGCTCTGATTGTTGTCCCATGATAAAATGGAGACTGGGAACAATTAACAAAATGGTTATAGCTGTTAGTTTGAAATGGAAGTTCACAGATGTAATAAACTGAATGCTGAGCTGAAGTAAAATGCAGCATGCTTGTCCTTACCAAAAGGTGAAGAAAGCTCTGGAAAGCCTAAAAAATGGTGCCAAAGTGGAAATACTTGAGAATGGGAGATGGAATTGAAGTTAGGGTGCATCTGCTCCTTGGCTACTCTGCTTTCCAGTGGCCAGTAGGCTCTCCTTGATCTGTTCCAAATAATCACCTCTTGGCCCTGCACAGAGGCAGCAGCCAAGGTGCTGCCAAGCTCTGATGTGAGCATGGAGTCTGAACCTCAGCCTAAGCCTGAGTGTCACTGTCGTGTAACAGGACCTTCCTCCGAGTTAAGCAGGGTAACAGAAGTGGATTTGCAGCTGCAGCAAGGAGGAGAAAAGACATGGGGAGAGGAAGGCAGAGAGTGCTGCTTTCTTCTGCTTCCTGTCACAGGAGTACAAGACCAGGGCTGGCGGTAAAGAATTTGGTACTTGTGTCCCATGTCTCCTTAGAAAGGCAGTGGGAAGGCAGATGGTGGGAAACATTTGAGCCCCTTTAGTTTGGCCAGTAGATTCACAACAGTAAGTCTTAATGCTCACTTCTACTTGTGCTGTTGTGCTGTGTTTGTTTTCTACATTGCATCACCACAATAGCTCCTGCAGCCTCAGCATCAGTGCACAGCACATCTTTTCTAAAGATGAGTTTTCATTAGTTATTGATTTTTTTTCTGCCTCAGTGCACTGTCTCCTTACAAAAACCTGTGATAGACAAGGCAGACTATTTCTGTCCAGACCAACCTGATCCAACATATTAAATCACATCATTGTTCTCTGATTCTTTCATTCTCTTTGCTTTCTTATTTGGATTGTCTGCTGTCGCGATACCCTGAAGTATTGTGTGTGCTTCACTGAACCAAATCCTCCTGCTTCTTCATCACACAGCTTTTCTAAGAAATTCTAAGAGAAAGACTACTACAGGGATTTACCTTCTGGTGATTGATTTCAGTTTCAAGCCATACAGCATGTCTGACAGCTTTAAATCATATTGTGAAATCTCAATTGTATTACTCAGAATTGTTCTTTGGGGATTTAGATGTTTGACTGTTCATACACTGCTGAGGAAACACTTTTCACTTTGCTAACCTTCAGTCATGATGGTAAATACTTTCCTTTGTACTGGAATTTCTTTTAACTGGTTGCTCTCAGTCCATTTGCAACTGGAAAAGCCTCTTGCAGCATTGCTAGGTTTGAGTCCTTCATTTTCACTGTGGCACTTCAGTTTTGCTCAGTTTGAAGGAGGGTGGAATCCTTCATACTCAAGACACCTCCCTTAGTTTCCCCAGCAGAATCTCCTGCTTCCTTGCAAGCCTCTTGAGTTTGTATGAATATGAAAGCCATATTTGGCCATTATTTGAGTAGTTCTTTGAGTTTGTTTTAGGAAATAACAGGAGCCAAATAGCTTGAAGTAATTTTGGGCTTTTGGGGTCTCAACCACATCTCTGGGCAACATGTTCCAGTGTCTCACCACCCTCATTGCAAAGAGCTTCTTTCTTCTGTTCAACCTAAATCTACCCTGAGCCAGTTTCAACCATCGTCCCTCCTCCTGTCACTACAAGTCCTTTCCCAGCCTTTCTGTAGGTCCCCTTCAGGTAGTGAAATGTAGCTATAAGGTCAGCCTGGAGCCTTCTGTTCTCCAGGCTGAACCTGGAGCTCTCTCATCTTTGTACTACAATGTCAAAAGCATACAAAACATTGGCCCAAAACATGGAAGAAGCAAAACGTTCAGCCTTCAAAACTCAAAGAAGAAAAGTGAGGCAGGCTTTTGTTCTCTGGACGTGGACATAGATCTGAAGATCATCTCCCCCAGAGGGCAGTGCAGCTTAAAGAATGGAAATGGAGATCGGCAATTTGAAGAGGTGGGTTTTAAATCTCAACAGTCTGAACAGAAAAATAGCCTACAGGGATGCATCTTCTGGAATAAATCTGTATACACAGTACAAGTCTACACTTCACTCACTTTAAGCCATATTTAAAAAATATTTTTAAAATATTTAAAAAATCCTTTCCCCTCTCCTCTCCCCCCTTTATCTTTTTGTCTCTTAATCCTCTAAATGAAAAGTATGATTGACATAATATCTGTGATATCAGATTATGATACCCAAGGTTGTCTCTGTTGTGAGAGAAGTGGAGCACAAGAGAATAAAATTCTTGTTTCGAGTGGACTGAGCAAAGACTCAGAATAGAGATACCAGAAATTAAATTACATTCAGAGACCATATTTAAAGACTGACCTAGATGTAAATCTAATAGTGATTCAAACAAACGGATAGTACTATAGAATAAATGTTTCCTTCTATCTCTCTCTTACAAGTTGAGTTTTTCATTCTAACAATACCTGTTAGTGCAGATCAAAATCAAATGATACAATGGGTTTAAATAGTAAAGCATTATGTGTCTTTACAAAATTATGTTTTGTCTGCTCCCCCAAAAATACTTTACTACAAACTTATTGACAACATGCTTTTTTTTTTTTAAGGTAGATGGTTTTAATCTTCAGGAAAGAATGAATAATCTGAAGCTGTTTTGTACAGCTCCTACCATGAAGCAAAAAAAAAAAAAACAAACCAAACAACAAAATATCATCAGATTGTGTAAATTGCTGTCAGCAACAGAAGATTAAATGCAGATTGGGTCACAAGTGTTATTAACATTCCTATTAAGCTTCATCACAGTCATTGCAAGCCAGAGTGAAAAACTAATTCCTACCTCTGTTGCTATTATTGTTTGCTTGGGGAAAAAAAAAAATGCTCTCCAAGGGTAAATTAACAAGACAGTTCCACATCAGCACATCATGCTCCATGTGCTTAACGGGAAAAGACAGAAATATTTGTAATAAAATCAAGCCCCTTCAATTTGTACAGCATAGCATGGTTCAGTGTTTTTAAATAATTGCTGTTTTGGAGACTGCTGCTAGCAGTGTACCAGCGTGTGATGGATGACTTTAAAATCCAGTTCTGACAACTCGCAGTCTATCCTCGTCTTGCCTCGTGGACCAGTCATCAACAGCTTTGTGTTTCTATTATTTAACTTGGGGATAAGTCTAAAGAAACCTGTGGAATTCATCAAGGAATAGTTTTGGGGGGTTTTTCTCCTCCCCTTATTTTTCACCAGCCAGTGTGAATTTAGAAGAACCGAGTCACAGAATGATGGTGTTTGGAAAGTTGAAAAGGTCCTCTGGAGATCATCTAGTCCAACCTCCTTGCTAAAGCAGGTTCACCCAGATGAGTTTGTTCAGGAACCAAAACTGTGCCAGGGAGGGGTTTAGATTGGATATTAGGAAAAACTTTACTGAGAGAGTGGTCAGGTGTTGGAACAAGCTGCCCAAGGAGGTGGTGGGATCAGCATCCCTGCAGGTGTTCTCAAGAAGCATGCAGATCTGGCTCTTCAGGGCATGGTTTAGTGTTCATGGTAGCTGGCTTATGGTTGGACTCAATGATCTTAAAGATCTTTTTCCAGCCTTAATGATTCTATGAAAACTCTTAGAGAAAGTTAACACATTTTTGAGAAGATATTTTAATTTGTATTTTTTATTTCATACCTGAAGAGGTGCTGTAAGAGCTACACTGATAGCCATCAGCTGTTAGTGCTCTATATGATCAGTAATCATCCTTTCATTTTCAAAGACAGTGAGGACATATCTCCCTCAATTAAAGAGTTTTGGCAAAACAAAAGTTTGCCAGTCAGGAGGGGCAATACATACATTCTAGCCTGCATAAAATAGAGTTGTGGGGAGATAAAGCTGTAGGGATGTGTGTTTACTCCCTAGAAACACTTAGCTGTTGCAGCAAGAAGGCAGCAACAGCTAGGGATCATTTTGCTGTCCGAACTGATGCCAGGCAGTGTGGCTAATTTCACAGAAAGGAATAACATCGGTGGGAACAGATGCTGTCCACTGGCTATTTTAAACAAATTAAAACATGAAATTGCTGAACTGCTAGCTGTTGTGTAACTGGCTCTGGCAGCTGTCCCAGAAGACAGAGGGCAACAAACCTGATGCCAGTTTTTGCCAAGGCTTTGGGGCACCTGCACAGCTCTGCCTCTGGGGAACACAAGCTTCTTCACAACTCTTCAAGTAGCATTCTTTCAGAAAATTGGCTAGCATCTGAATAAAAGTGATTTGGCTTCTGCAGTGTACCTGGATTTCTAAAAAGCTTCACACAAGGTCCTCACTAAGAGCTTTCAAAGCAGCTAATCAGTCATGAAATGACAAAAGAGCCTCTGTTTTTGATCACTAGCAAGATCCATCAAGGGCTATTAAACATAATTCTCCAGTTGCAAGCTCTGTTCAGGAAATCTTTAAAATGGTAATTGCTGGGACCAGGATGGCAGAGTGTCACCACCTGCTTGCCCCTCACCTCTTTCCTCAGGCATCTACTACTGGATGCTGTCAGGGGTATAATGCTGAGCAACAAGACTTCAACCCTGACCTAATGCAGATTCACAGTGTTCTTAGCTAAGAGTTATTACTCAGTGCATAATGTGACAATCTAGATTCTTCCTCTTTTTTGTGATAAAAAGAGTTCTCCTTACATAACAATTTTATTCTAACGTAGACCAAGTTTCCACATCAATAGCTGTTTTTCTGGAAGATATAAAGCTTGAAAAACTTTAGCCCTTGTTGCTGTAGTAAAACATAGCAGAACTCTATTGTTCCTCTTGGGTTTTAGAAGATTTTGGAGCAAGGAACTTAGTTCTTGCAGTTTGAGAAGTTGTAATGAGACTTCCTCTGTAAAGCCCTGGGAGACCAAGAGGAACATGAGTTTGCCTTCAACTCACGAGCTGCATTTGTGCAAGGAAAGCACATGTGGAGTTTGTACATGTGAGCTTTAGTAGCTCACATGGCCACAAGCACAAGAACACAAGGAGAGTTCAGACTACAACGCGAACTCTGCATCTGTATAAACTCATACAGGGAGAGCAACACTTTTCAAGTCAATTTCTGTAAATGTAAGCATTCTCCTTCACTACAGCTTCTTTCCCAGTGTGACCATACACATGTTAGTTCAGCTGGAGAAGCAAGAAATCCTCTCCCTTAAACAAAGCTGTTCTTTATCCGGGTATCAAACAGACAAACTGCTCTCTCTGTCTGTACCATCTCCTGGGGAGCTAGAAAGGTTCACTGATGGGTTTTGAGTACAACAAACTGCCTGTGTGCAAGTAATAGTGAAAACCACCACAGGATACACTAACCAGGGTATTCAAAGAAGTAAATCAGTGTTCATATTCAGAATCTTTTGTCTTCATACAGAAACAATTTTTAAATAGGGAGTAAAAAGAATCAAAGTTTTCAGAGATGAATGCCTAAATTAATATGCAATTATGCTCTCTACAATCCCATCAACTTCAGCTGAACTTGCTGAATCTCTGGACCATTCAGGCCACCTACAAATCAAGCCTAATTTTAGGTCCCTATTTGAAAAAAAACCACAAAAAATAAAATTAAAAAAAAAAAACAACAAAAAACAAACCTTGAAAAAATACTTAGAGCCCAAATTAATTTTTAACTGTTGCTTATTTGTTGTGATGGGCAACTGTGGTGGGACACACCCAAGTCCCTTCCCCACCGAAGGTTTGAATGAGGTGTGAAACTGTTCTGCTTCCCCCCACCCCTAGTTCCAGGGGTTAGGAATGTGAAGGGAGTAGGTGCCAAGTACCCTACCTCACCCCCACAGGCTGGAACGGGGGACAGCAAATCACCCCAGCATAGAGATATGGCAATGGGACAGATTATCTAGGGGGCAGAAAGAAGCACTTGAGGCAGAAGGGAGCACAGAAGCACTGGAGACTGCCAGCCACGGACTGCCAGCATCGGTCCAGCCAGCGTCAGACTCGGACTTGGACCTTGACTTAGACCTGGAGTCAGTCCTTGAGTCAGTCCTTGAGGGGCATCGGCAAGAACGGTGACAAGAAAGCTCAGACTCCGCTCACGACCGTCAGCTGCTGCCTGCCTGTGGAAGGGACCTGCCTCTGCCATAACCCTGGGTACTCTGTGAGCCTGAGCTCTGCCCTGTGCTGCCTCACGATTTGCACTTCAAGGCACTGCCAGACTGCCCACAAGGAGCCAAGGGACCATCTCCCAATTCCTACTGCACCACCGTGAGTAGCACAGACGTTCCCTAGGCTCCAGGCTGCCTTTATTTGTAAGTGAGGCAAAGCTATTTTTTATAGCAAACCTTTCCAAGCTTTCTGATTTTCCTGAATTACTAAAATCTCTGTAATAATCCTTGTGAAAGATTTTCCCAAACGAATTTCCCAACCTGAAACTAACCAATTTTATATAAAGTTGTGGGCAGGGCTTTCTGGAAATAAAATAACTGCAGATTTTATAATTTCCTGCCTCGTGAATTCCCACAACCGAGACAGCAACTTACTGGGCAGAAATCAAGGTTAAGCTGTTTTAATATCACAAAAGGGAAAAAAAAAACAAAAACCAAAAAACAAACAAACAAAAACCCACCCTAAAACCCAAACCCATCTTTCTACCATTTTTTCCTCACTGACCTGACAGGTTGGAGTTTCAATGCTAAATCTGAGTTTCATCATTCCTGCACTGGAGTAAGGAATGGCATTGGAGCCTTCACTTTGTAATAATGATACAGGAGCATGGTTGCACAGGAGCAATGTAAGTGAATATTTGTCACTTGCCATACAGCAAGGTCAGCTTTGTCTTGGAGTTTTAGACTTATAGGAGCAGCTCTATTAAAAACACATTCAAGTGAGTAAACATTGCATGAATTCTAAATGTCATAGCAAACAAGCTTTCCAGTGACAACCTTCAAATCATTTGGGTGTGAATTTTGAAGACCAGCCATCTCTGCATATTGTGAACTGTCCTGTGGTATGTCTGGAACTCCGAAGAGGAAATCATGTTTTGTAGAGGGCAGTTAGAGGAAACATCCATCAGGGATTGTGAGAGTGGGAAAAAACCTCTACAGAGTGATGATTTGCAAATCGTGCATAAACCCCAAATTGTTGTGAGAGGAACTTCACAATGACTGTGAATTGTGGAAAGATCACATGCACCATTTTTGTAGGCATTGCGCTTTTATGTGAATCCTTAGAGCTGTTTTCACAATCATGGAAAGTCTGCAAGCAGAAGTACTCCTGTGGCATGCTAATAATGTAGGAATAAGTTGGAGCTATATCCCTTCATTGCTTCTGGATGATGATGTTTTCTAATTGGTACCATCTGCCTACATTCATGAACTACATGCATACACAGATTGCACCTGTTTTGGTAGCTTTGGTTGGCATTCATATTTTAATTGCCATTGGGAGAGAAATAGTTCAGTTCTGCTTCCTAAAAGGTCATCTCTCTTCCCAGCTCTTCACTGATGGTCTTTCCATTGGCTGGGTGCTTGCTCAGACTGCCTGACTGCCTCAGAACTGATCACATCTCAGATATACACAGCTTTAATTCCTTCCCCTACTGTCTCATTACCTGATATAATGTTTTGGAGTTCCAAATCCACAGTGATCATTCTCATAATGATTTTCTGAATTATTAATATTCCCATTTTACAGAAGCCCAGAGAGCCTTGTACAAGGTTATTTAGGAGGGTAAGCCTGTATCTTCGCATCCATCATCTATGCCCTGGTTATGTTCTCTCTCCAAGCTTTCTGAGGAACAGAACTTTTGCTTTCCTAGTATTTTCAGATAAATACAATTCTGGTTGAGACTCATAAGCACAAAGTTAAGAACTTTGATCTTCAAGGCTGCTTAAAGTTTGGATTAATCTGGTGACTAGGTGAGGAGGTGGGTTTTGTTTTGGTTTTTTTTTTTGTATTCCTGAGGAAAAAGTCCTTTTAAAGCAGAGACTATTTAATGAAGGAGCATGAATAAGACTATAGGTGATCAGTCAGACTGCTTGACAGCTGAATTATGAAGATGAATTCTTTAGTAATGTTAGAGAGGCACTTTTGAGAAACTTCCTAAAAGAAATTAATTCTCTGATTCACTGAAGGTTTCTAAATGGTGAATACATAGAAACAATCTGTTTTGTAAAGCTAACTTGACACACTCCAAAGAGCTGATTCATTCTGAGAGGTTCTTTCATGAAACATCTCCTGGATTTTTTTTTAAAGACAAAATGTCCTTTCACCCCTCATCAAAACTGGTTTTTTTTGCTGCTTTTCAGTATCCATGTGCTTCCCTGGAGATTTCTCTGAGTCAGCCATGAAATGAGTACCCCTCAGAAAGACATAGTGCAAGTTCATTACTGCCTACCTTATTTATGACTTAAAGATCTCCACATCTGAGTTGTTAACTCAGGGTCAAGTTCATTCTGTTCTCTATTCAAAGTGTGTTTTTGCATTGAGTGTCATCTTTATTTGGAACTTTTTAGTCCAGATTACTCAGATGCCAAACCAAACTGACAACTCAAGCCAAATTAATAGACAGTCAGGTACTTGAATGCCTGTAATTATTCTAGTTCTCTGATCACTTTGTAATTTTCATTTGTCTTTAGTCTCTGCTGATTTGTGCTTCATTCCTTATTAATGTGTCTCAGGGCTCCTTTGCTGCTCTTCTAGCTGTTGCAGCCACCGGTTTGTATCCTTTCATAAGCTCCAGCTCCTTTATGCAGTGCTTACTGAGAGTTCTCCCTAGTTAGCAAATATGAGGAAGAGCCTCACTTTTTGGAGATAACAAAAGTAAGCTGGATACCTTCAGCTGGCATTTGTGTAGCTGGGACTGGCATTCTGAAAAGAACAGGGCTCCAAATCCCTGGGAATTTATACACAAAAGAGAAGTTATTACTTGCTTTGCTTTTTAAAAAAGAAGAAAAAGGGGGGAGGGGCAAGGGGAAATAGAGAGAGTAATGACAGCCAACCGAGTACTGGGCTGCAGCAAGAGCAGTGTGGGCAGCAGGGCAAGGGAGGGGATTCTCCCCCCTTTACTCTGCTCTCCTCAGACCTCACCTGCAGTCCTGTGTGCAGTTCTGAAGCCCCCAGCACAGGAAGGACATGGAACTGTTGGAGTGGGTCCAGAGGAGGCTGCAAAGATGCTCAGAGGGCTGCAGCAGCTCTGCTATGAGGACAGGCTGAGAGAGTTGGGGCTCTGCAGCCTNGGCAGGGGCTTGGAACTGGATGATCCTTGAGGTCCCTTCCAACCTTAACCATTCTATGATTCTTTGATTCTATGTTGCAATGCAGTGATGGAAGTATCACATACATTATAAATTGCCTGAGAAGTGAGACCTGACAGAGATGTCCCTGTTGTAGTCTGTGTGCTTGTAACATAAATGATAACACAGTGACCAGGCATTTGATGAGGAAGTGAAGAAATGTGTTAGTTTGGGATTATAGGAGAGCACTGAAGCTATTCTAGCCTGGATATTATTCTGTGGGTTGGTTTTTTTTTTTTTTTCCCTTTTTCTTTCTTTTCTTCCTCCCCAATTTTTCTGTCTTTCTAGCACCTTTCCTTAGTGATTACAGCTTACTCTGGGCATTTGATAAGACTGCTCCTGACAGGACAATTTCCCAACATTCCAGCTGGGCCTGGTTGGTATCCTCACACCATGTTAGCATTTTGTCTAACTTCTATGGTATGCATAGGACAGCTCAGGAAAAGTCAACATGTCCAGTCAGGATGTTCAGGGATACATGCAGGATGTGTTGTTACTACAGCAGCTGGCGTTAGCAGCTCTGGAAGGTTGAGCTGACTTGAGTCATAAAGAGACACTTTGCAGACAGACAAATGAGAGAGTTTCATCCAACCTGTGTGTACCTTCCCACTAGAATGAGGGAAAAAGAGTGAAAAGATAAATTGCAAAGGAAGTGGTGCATTGAAGGTGTATTTGAACCCAAATTTGATACCCTAGCAAGCTGTATATCTTCCAGCTGAGTTAGCTTACTAAATAATTTCTGCTAACAGAAGGCCTGGGGTGACTGAGCAGCCAAGATAAAATCATGCACACCAAAGGGTGTTAAGAAGCTATTTCACAACACAAACCCCAATTTCCATTGTTTTCCTCGCTGTTCTAAAGCAAGCAGGCCACAGGAGCCTGCACTGTAGCTTTCCTGTGCCTGATGCTGCAAAATTCAACTGTTAGGGGATAGGCAATGGGCCTGGCAACTTCTCTGCTCTGCTGCTTTTGCACTAGGAACTTAAAGAGTTGTATGATGAAAGGAATCAGTGTCTTTTCTTTAACTGCTCATGCATAAACTGGACATTTCACCCCAGAAAAGTGCAATGTTTGAGCACAGGCCATCTGCTAATGCATAGCTCTGCATGGTCAACCCCAGTTCCTGAGGATCCACCTGACAATTAAGTTAAGCACATGTAGCCAGCTGCAGTATATCCAAGTCTGAGTGGAGACCATGCTTTCACTCTGGCAATATTCATTAGTGTGCTTGTGGCCCATCCCACCCCCATTTGCTGCCCCAGTTGTACAGCCAGTTGTACAGAACAACCAAGGAGAGGGTGCACCATTTCATGAAACTAAAACTGACCATCTGTGAAGCAGATGTAGGGAGCAAAAGACCTCTTTAACTCAGTGTTGCTGCCAGTGCACTCACATAGTGAAAATGCATTCTAGCTGCCTGTATTTCCATTATAACATCACAGTAATATGTCTTAGGGCTGGAAGACATTCCACAAAGCTCTAAAGAAGCCTGTGAGCATCACCACGGAGGGTTTTCAGAGCCTGCACACAGCCTGCACTCTTCAGAAGTCCAGCAAGTCATGTTTGAGACTGTCTTGCCTTTGCTGTCTTTCTGAGAATAGACTTTGAGCTCTTCTGCTATGCTTTAGCACTTCTAAACAACAACAACAACAACAACAAAAGTATGTCTATTTATTGATCTGAAGAGGAGATATTTCCTCCCCAGCTGGCTGAAATGTGGAAACATAACCTGGGGAATGACTGTGAACACATTCCAGTTCTGTGCTAAATTTTGGAGCTTATCTTTTCCCCCTTATTTCATATTTTCACCTCAGTTAGCTTCAGCTGCAAGGGTTGGAGTGTTTATTTCAGA
Source organism: Semnornis frantzii (assembly GCA_013399775.1). NCBI lineage: Eukaryota > Metazoa > Chordata > Aves > Piciformes > Ramphastidae > Semnornis > Semnornis frantzii. Next base: position 67,121 of record VWYK01088501.1, read on the forward strand.
GGTATGCCTTTAATTACAGAATCACAGAATGTCAGGGATTGGAAGTGACCTCAAAAGCTCATCCAGTCCAACCCCCTGCCAGAGCAGGGGGTAGACCTAGAGAAGGCCACACAGGAACTCATCCAGGCAGGTTTTGAATATCTGCAGAGAGGGAGACTCCACAACCTCCCTGGGCAGCCTCCTCCAGTGTTCTGCCACCCTCACAATGCCAAAATTTTCCCTCATGTTTACATGGGACTTAGTGTGATGCATTGTGAAAGAGTCAGCTAAGCATTAATCATCATTTATCCTGTCATTTGGGCTGTGTCTGACATATATTAAACTGTACCTCAGGATATACACATCTGGCAATGACAGTTGCTTGTTAATTGAATGTGACTTTTAATGAACTTTTCACCCAGCAGGCTGTGCCAAGGATTTATGAACAACTGCATTTGTTACAAATGCTTTTGTAATTTTTGGTAGCAAGGCTCAAATAAATATGTAGAGGCATTGCAAGAGCTGCTGCAGCATGCAGAGTTGCACCTGTTTTGCCTGTCAATACCCACAGGTACCAGATCCACCAAAGACAAAAATGACTTGGTAAATGTCAACTCCTAATGACAGGTGATTTATAGCCACTCCCAAATGTGTCATCTGAATGTGGCCATTCATCACAGCATTGGGTAGCCTCCTCCACACTAGTGGCACCAGTCTGAGTTTTCTTCCCTCTCAGTTCTCTGGAGAGAAGACTGCTGTTGCTGGCATGATGTGTGTGCTGCTGCTGGGGCTGCAGGTGTGTTCTCTGTGGAGGTGTCTAGCCTTCCCTTAGAAAGCAGGAGCAAGCTTCTAAGGGTAATGCATACTTCTCATGTGAAAGGACTATGACCAAAATGACAGGGCATGAGTCAACTGGATGTGTATCTGGGATGCAGAAGTGAACTTCACAGGGGGAATGGACCCTTTCCTAATTCTTTTGGTTCTGTTTCTATTAGAGATTTGTCTGTAACCGCTAGCTCAAGAGATGCCTCCTACTTTATCTCAGTTTCTCATTGCTGTTGTGTGTATTCCTTTGGAAGAAATGGAGATCAAATAGAGAACAGGATGAGGGAAGTTTTGGAAATTAGCTATGTATACAGAGACTTGGCAAGAGCAGTAATAGATGCAAAGGAAAACTGCAAAAAGAAAGAACATCATCTAAATGAAGGCAACTCACAATATGAATATCAAAAGAGAACTAGTGTGAAAATGGAAATACAGCACACTTGGAATTAATGTAGACTCATTCTAGGCCTGGCATGATTCACACAGTGCCAACAGGCTGTACGATTTGCATCAGTATCTATGTTTCAATACAGTTTTGTAACCAGGCTATTTAAATGCTCTGATCCTTTTATGAATGTCTGTGGGAGCCTGGCGATGAGGAAGGGCAGGAGGCAAGAGCTGGATACCTGCAGGGCACATCTCACATGCAACCTGTCAGGGCCGACTCTAGGCTCAAAAAGCAGCATCTCTCTGCAGACTCTGGCTTTGTCATTCTGATACAAACACACAATTCAGCTACAGATCCTCTGGGCAGACATTTCTGAATCTAGGCAGTGTAATCTGCTTCCTTCTCCCTAGAGTGCTGTAATTCAAAGCCCATATAGAGCTGTCAGTTCTGCTCTAGGTTGCAGCAAGACTCGAAGGCTGACGCTGTATCTCAGATGACAGGACACTCAGATGTGGAAGTTTGCCTGTACTTGGATGTAACCATGTAATCTCAGGAATCTGAAGCTTGATTTTTTATTTCAGCTTCTGTGGAGCTGGCTCTTCATACTAAGTCAGAGGCTGGTTGTTGGAGGCCAGTGTGTTGGAGTCCCTCTCCTGGTTTTGATCAACCTGAGGCTACAATGGTAACAGGAAAAAACACTGCAAATTCATCATTTTGACCTGAATACAAATAGCAATTATGTGTATATTGTGAGAATGGGAATAAACTGAAATTAGATTTGCTGGGAGACTCAGCTATGAGTCTTATCCTTGCCATCCTATATGACAAAGCATATGTAGATGGAGACACCTCTCAGGTGTGCCTGCTATCAAATACAGTAAGCATTACCATCACTGAAAGTTTCAAGTCAGTAAGATAGCTGACTGGCCTCCTGTTATCCAATGCAACTGTGATAAACCTGCCAAACTTAATGTTGTCACTTGGAGTAATTGTGCTATGCAAACTAGGTAGGGCTCCGTGCAGTGCTCAGGCTGGCAGCATTTTAATGGCAATACAAGTAAATAAGTAAATTTAAAAAATTAGCATTCCTGCTGAAATGCTTTTTTTTCCAGCTAATGTTCTCCCCAAGGTAATTTCTGAACGTCTCCAGAGTCTGAGCTTTCCCCAAGTAAGCACAAGGACTGCAGGGAGCTGAGATGCAGATGAAGCACTTGCTTCTTGGCTTCTGTAGCCTACTATGAGCCTTGTCGCTTTGGGTCATTTATTAGAGGCCTCTCCCACATAAAGAACTAGAAACCTGAATATTTATGTTTCATTTCACCTGGTGGATATTTCTTCTGTAATTTGCACCTTTTTACTTGTTTATGATTTTTGTTCCTACATCATTCTCTGGTCACGTGGGCAAAGTGTCTTTTAATAATGTGCCACGTGGAACAAGCACTTCCTTTTATCTGTTTCAAACTCACTGCCTGAGGATTTCATTCAGTGCCTCTTGTGTTGTGAGACAGAAGATACATCTGGACCATTTTCTTTAATATCCCATTATGGGCCTTTATGTAGTTATTAATCCTTTTCATCTCAAGAGAGTTAAGATTTTTTTTTCATGAAGGTCTTCACAGATCTTTCCTAAAAGACCTGGACAGAAGCATCAATGGCATTTAAAATTCCCACATCGTCTGGATCATTTACATATGAAGGAGCTTGATGAAGCCTTCACCAGACAGGGAGGAGGCATGGTTTCCTTGTACAAAGGGAGGTTCAGGCTCACCCATTAGTTCAGAGTTATTCATGTGTGTCCTGGTTTCAGCTGAGATAGAGTGAATTTGCTTCCTTGTAGCTGGTACAGTGCTGTGGTTTGGGGTTAGTGTGACAATACTATTGATAACACACTGCTGGTTTAGTTGGTGCTAAGTAGCACTTGTCCTACGTTCAGGAATTTTTGTTTTCACATGCTCTGCCGGCAAGCAGGTGCACAAGGAGCAGGGAGGGAAGGTGGCCAGGACAGCTGACCTGAACAAGTCAGAGGGATATTCCATCTCATAGGATGTCATATTCAGGCTGAGAGGGTTCGATTGCTGCCAGGGAATCTGTCGGTGTGCGGTGAGCAGTTGAACTGTGCATCACTTTGTCTTCCTGGGGTTTTATTTCTCTATCATGTTATCTTCCTTGTAATTATTATTATCATTGTTGTAGTTGTTCTATTTTACTTCATTTCAATTAAAAAAATTTTCTTATCTCAACCCAGGAGCTTTACTGTTTTCAGTTCTCCTCGTCATCCCAGCAGGGCAAGAGAAGGAGTGAATGAATGGCTGCGCGAAGCTTAGTTCTTATCTGAGGTTAAACTACAACCATGCACCAGCTGATACTATTCCTTAGGACATTTTTAAGTGGATTTTCTCAAATAAAAATACCCTCTGGAGCCCTTTTCAAGTTTTGCTATCTTCTGTTTGGCTGACTTCAAAAACTACTTGAAGTAGCCTTGAAGTAACTACACTTCAGTTAGAAGAACAGCTGTTCAATATCTGACCTCTCCATTAACCTCTGGGAGAAAAGGACTTAGGCCAGCTGATTTTATTACCCATTTTATTTATCTGACCTATTTTTGGTTTTTTTCATCCAACCATTCAGTGTGAGACAATTCTTTAGACCCGATTTTTGTAGAGAAAAAGCAAGCTTTTGGGTAGTGAACACTGCAACAAGGAATTACCATCTCTTCTGTGGCATTTTCTTTTTGTCACCCTTGGTCATCTCTCAGCTCTACAAAGCTTAGTAACTTATTTGTCAGTTACTTATTTCCCCTTAGCAAGGTGTTCTTAGAAATCTTTACTTATAGTTTTAAGCCTGATTTTATGATCTCATAGAATCATAAAATGGCTTAGAGTCTCCCTTTTTTGCATACAACTTCTACTTTTGGAAAAATAGCTTTTCCCTTCAGAAAATGCCTTTCCTTTTACTTAGCTCTGTTGTCTTATTTATAACCCTGTAAGAGCCCTTTCTTTTTTTTCTCTCTTTTTTTACTTTGTTCCTTTTTTTTTTTTTTTTTTTGTTTTAACAAGCTATATTCACTTATTCTGTATCCCTTGAGATGATGCTTTTAAGGAGGGCAAAAAGTCAGCTGTCTAAAGCCAGCTGTCTAGAAGAAAGGAGAGAGTTCAGAAGCCTTTACTCAGGCAAGACTTTGCCCCTCCAGCTTAAAAGGCAGCCTGAGCCTCTGACACAATGCCAGTGGCTGCTCAGATCCTATGAAAACCCAGCCCAGCACAGGTCTTTTCCCAGTACAGGGAAGGGTCATTGGTAATTGGCAGGAGGTTTGCTCAGTGGCTTATCCAGTGATATGACCAACAGAGAAGGACTATAGTCCTGCAGCTCCTCAGTGACCCCCAGCTGTGGTCCCCTTCCTCTCCTGGCTGGCATAACCAGTGCTCACTGTGAGAATGGCACCACAGAGAGGGCAAAATAGTTCTAAAAGGTCTGCATTTTAATTTTGTTTCATTTTTACTTTATTTATATCTTGTTTATCTTAAACATTTTAGATGCCAGGTAAAACATGGAAGATGAGCACAAGACTAGCCAGAGGCTGGGCTACTGAATTCATTCCCTGGATTCCAGGCATCAAGGTACAACATAATCATCTTCACAAATTTCTCAACTGGAATTAAAAAGCAGTCATCTACAATATTTTCCTCACTGGCTGCTTACTGTGATAGCAGCAATAGATTTGATTAGAAGCTTATTTGAGATTTAATCTTATGTTGTTTTCTATCAGAAACATCCAACAATATGGAGAATATAATAGAAAGAAGGAAAGAAAGAAAGA
>VWYK01088507.1:0-11857 GCA_013399775.1 Semnornis frantzii
AAAAAAAAAACAACACACCAAACTCCACAACACAAAATAAACTAAGGACCAAGAAAAATGTATCTGAGCTATTACTGCCTTCCATAATCTTTCAATAAATTCACAATGATTTGAATCTGGAACGTAAGATCAGTGAGAAGCAGTGAAGAGTGGGTATTTGATACCAGAGTTGTTAGGAAAAGCTCCAGTTTTCCTGGCACTGTTATGCATTGATCAGGAAGCAAAAACCTGGATCATGCTTCCTTTTCCTTTTGTTTTTGTTTTNGAAGTGAAAATTTTAACATGATCACAGAATGACAGGCTGCTGTGGTTTGGAAGGGACATTTGCAGCTTCTCTATTCCAAGCCTCCTGCTAAAGCAGGGTCACCAACAGCAGGCTGCCCAGGATCACAATCTACAGGTGGATTTGAAATCACCCCAGAGCGGACTCCACAACCTCTCTAGGCTGCCTGCTCCAGAGTTTCAGCACACTCACTGCGAAGAAATTCTTCCTCATGTTTTTGTGGAAGTTCCCACTTCCCAGTTTGTCCTTGACCTTTACAGTGAGGGGGATGACACATGAGAACAGCTTTCCTAGGGATGGTGTGCATGTCCCATCCCTGGAGGCGTCCAAGTCCAGGTCCCAAAATACACTGAAACCATTCTATGATTCTGTGGCGTATGCTCAGCTTAATTAAAGTCTCCCAGGATTGAAAGAAGAATTAGTTACTGTAATATTAGGTTCATTCCCCCAGTAACAAACGTAAAATCTTACATGAAAACATAAGCACTATGAATTTTAAACTTCATTAGTAGCTTGCAATTGCTGATATCAGTAAGAACTGCAGAAGTTGAAACTACAGAGTAAATTCTTTCCTCAAGGAAGTGATGAGCAGAGCATGTGGGACCAATATTAAAGCAAAATACATTTTCAGCTTGTGAAACCATCCAGGGATTGGTGTGGCCTGTAGTCAATTACTTCCAAAGCTATCAGTGCAAAGTAACTTTAATATTAATTTATGATTAGTGAAGCCTTGGACAGCTACGACAAAAAGCTTTTCAGCTACCATTTTTACATTGTTTTTCCAGCAAAGAGAAGCCTAGCAATCTCCTGGACTTCCTTAACAGCTCAGACCACAGAGGCTGAGTTCAGAGATGCAGATTCAGGTCCCAAAGCAGCACAGTTTTGTTGGGAGTTTTATAATAGTCATAGAAACAAAGGGATAAACACTCTGTTTTGGACTTTGCTGCAGTAGTGTCACCTCTTTTTAGCCACATATCTGAACTGCCAGGCCCTGTCTGATCCCTCTCTTCCCATAAAGAGATAAAATCATTAAAGCTAGAGAAGACTTCCAAGGTCATCAAGATCAACTGTGAGCCCAAGAGCACTATGCCCACTAAACCACGTTCCTAAGCATCACATCTATGTTTTCTGAACACTTGCAGGGACAGTGACTCTACCATTTCCCTGGCCAGCCTGTTCCAATGCCTGACCACTCTTGCAGGAAAGGAATTTTTCCCAATATCCAACCTGAAATTCCCCCGGCACAACACAAGGCTATTTATTTTTTTTTTCCTATTGCTAGTTACTTGCAATCCAAGAGACCAAGACTCAACACTTGGCAAGAGAAACAACACTCTGAAGTTTACCAGCAGATGCCAGTCTTATACCAAAGAAACACAGCTGCAAGAAGGTAGGAACTATTTTAGGTAAGATTTAAACCACGATACATTCGGCTTGAATAAAAACAAGATAAATGGAATTTCAATTAGTCATTAAAGTATTCCAAATTATTCAAAGATAACTTTTATTCTATTTTCTCTATTGCTGTTGCTCTGAAGCACAATTTTATCTGAAATAAATTGTTTCCTTTAATGTGCACTACTGAAGTGTAATAGGAATTTACGGTTTAAAGACAAGACAATATCTTAGGTTAATTAGGGGGAAACTCACAGATATTCCTAGTACTCACAGAACAAATCAGTGGAATAGGACTGCAGGTCTACTTAAGCTTCAGAAGGTGATGTTTAAATTCTCCCTGAGTGAGTTCCCCTTGTTTACAGATTCACAGACTGCACTGGATTGGAAGGGACCCTCAAAGATCATCATATCCAAAACCCCTTGCACTGCACAGGGACATCTCCAACCAGATCAGGTTGCTCAGGGCCCCAGCATCATAATTTGAATGTCTCCAGGGATGGGGCCTCAACTACACCTCTGGGCAGCACATTCCAGTATTTCACCATTCTCATTTTGAAGATCTTCCTCCTAGTGCCCAAACTAAATCAGCCCTGACTCACTGTATGGCCACAGAAATAAAGCATCTCAACAGACTGCTTCACTCCTCATACTGGAAAACAAACTGGGGGGGATCAAATGCACCTTCAATAAGTCTGCAGGTGACATCATGCTGAGCATGATCTGACTGAAGGTAGGAAGGCTCTACAGAGACATCCTACCCAGGCTGTATCCATGGGCTGATTACAAGTTCTGGGTCCTGCACCTGGGTTATAACAAACTCATGAACACTCTATGATTAGGGCAGAGTGGCTGGAAACTGTCCTGCAGAGAAAGACCTGAGGGTGCTGGTTGAAAGNACCTCAGGGTGCTGGTTGAAAGCTAGCTGAAGATGAGCACATTTGTGTCCAAATGGCCAAGAAGGCAAACATCATCCTGGCCTGCATCAGTAATAGTGTGACCAGCAAGAACACCTAAGTGATTGTTCCGCTGGACTCAGCACTGATAAGGTCACAACTTGAGCACTAGGTTCAGTTTTGGGGGACTCACTCCAGTAAAGATACTGAGGTGCTGGAGGAGGTCCAGAGTATGGCAGTGAAAGCTGGTGAAGGTTCTGCAGAATGGGTTTTGTGAGGAGCTGCTGAGGGAACTGGGATTGTTTAGCCTGGAGGAAAGAGGGCAGAGGAGAGGACACACTGCTCTCCACAACTCCTTCAAAGGAAGTTGGAGCCAGGTGGGTGTTGGTGTTTCATTATTAACAAGTGTAGGACAAAAGAAAATGGTTTCAAGCTGCTCCAGGGGAGTTTAGGTTGGGGCTTACAGGAAAGATAGTGAGGGACTTTTCACAGAGTGTTGCAGTGATAGGGTGAGGGATAATGTTTCAGAGCCAAAGAGGGGAGATTTAGACTGGAGATTAGAAGGAAATTCTTAACCTTGAGGGTGGTGAGACACTGGCACAGGTTGCCCAGGGAGGTTGTGGATGACCCCTCCCTGAAGGTGTTCAAGGCCTGGTTGGACAAGGCCTTGAGCAACCTGGTCTAGTGGAAGATGTCCCTGTCCACAACAGGAGAGTTGGAACTAGATGATCTTTAAGGTCCCTTCCAACCCAAACCATTCTGTGATCACTAAATATGTGGATGAAATATCAGGACAATACACACTGCAACATCTCTGTAATGCCAATTTATTTCTCCTCTATTATTCGAAGCTTTCTTTTCTTATGAACATAAATATTTTCATATTGAATAAAATTTATACAGCTGATGTTGGATCCTGCATCATTAGGGAACTTGGACATAATCTTAGGCACAAATCCCTCTGTAGAGTATTTTCACAATTTAATTTCTAAACTATATCATGCCTATTTATTGTGGAATAATTTACCTGACTATGAATTTTGGTTTCTGGAGTTTTTTTCAAATCTGGAAGGGTATAAATAAAGATGTGGCTGTTTTTCCCACAGAATCACAGTGGTAGGAGTTATAACGGACCTGTGGAGACCATTAAATTCACCTAAAGAAGGCCACACAGGAACACATCCACACAGGTTTGGAATGTCTTCAGAGATGGAGACTCCACCAGTTCTCTGGGCAGCCTGTTCTGGGACTCTGTCGCCCTTGAATTGAAGTTCCTCCTCCTGTTTAGATGGAATTTCTTCTATCCAAATTTGTATCCATTACTCCTTGTCCTGTCACTGGGCACCACTGAAAAAAGACTGCTCCCATCCTCCTGACACCCATCCTTTAAGTATTGATTAGTACTGATGAAATTCCCCAAGTTTTCTCTTCCCTAGATTAAAAAGCCTTAGTTCTTTCAGTCTTCCCTCACAAAAGAGATGTTCCAGTCCCCAAATAATCTTTTCAGCCCTTTTCTGTACCCTGGGGAGCCCTGAACTGGACACAGTATTCCAGATGTGGCCTCGCCAGGGCAGCAGAGAGGGAGGAGAACCTCTCCCAATCTGCTTGCCACACTCTTTCTGATGCACCCCTGATGAGTTTTTTTTTTTGTTAAAATTGATCTTTCACAGAGTTCAGTTAATGTTGGAGTAATTTCTAACAAAGCAATAGAATATGAAGATGCCTGCTGTAAAATGCCTGCACCACAATGTGTGTGGCCATACCACACTGGGCAAAAACTCAGTTGAGCAGTAACTCAAGACAGTTACTGCATTATTCTGTCAATTACACACACAGCAAATTATTTCCATGTCTCTTTCCTCATTAGCAAAAGTTATTGTTGAAGTGCCAGTTTCTGCTCGGGCAGCTTTTTTTGATGCTAACTCTATACAGAACAATTATACTAAATTAGTATCAGTCCAATTAAAAGCAGACCTCATTAAACACATGAATAAATAGTCCCTTATTATTCATTTTTCTCATCCTACCAGTTCACACTGTGATGGGAGAGGGACTCTGGTAGTGTGAACTGCAAAACCAGCAGAGCTATGACCATTCCAGTTTGGATTTATAGCAGCTGAACATCCAGATTCGGATGCCAAGAGGACAGCTTGCTGCATTTAACAACCACAATCTTCCCAGTGCCCTTGTGGGAACTTTGTATGGGTGCTGGATTCTTCCTCCTAGTAACTAGCAACAGCAAAAGAATAAACAGCCTCCAGGTGCACCAGGGGAGGGTTAGGGTGGATATTAGGAAAAATTATTCTAGAGGGGTCAGGCATTGGAACAGGCTGGCCAGGGAGGTGGTGGTGCTCACAAACATGAATGCATGGCACTTGGGAGACACCGCTTAGTGGCCATGGTGGGGTTGGCCAGAAGGTTGGACTCAATGGTGTTAGAGTTTTTCCAATCCTAACGATCCCGTGGTTCTCTAAGCTGTGAAACTCCTTCCCATACTAACCACTCCCGTGGAAGAGACTGACTTCTAAGCTGTTAACAGTCATGGTTTGAGTTAGAAGTGTAGTTACCCCTGTGCCATGATCTGGTCCTCCCACCACCGACCCTGTAAGCCAGGGATGGGGGTAGCAGTGCTAAGATTCAAATGATTCCCCTGGAGCAAATAGAATCATAGAATGGTAAGGTGGGAAGGGACCTCAAAGATCACCTAGTTCCAGCCCCCTGCCATAGGCAGGGACACCTCCCACTAGCACAGGGCACTCAAGGCCTCCTCCAACCTGGCCTTGAACTCCTCCAGGGAGGGAGCAGTGACAACCTCCCGGGGCAACCTGTGCCAGTGTCTCACCACCCTCACTGGAAAGAACTTCCTCTTAACATCCATTTTCAATATCCCCTCTGTCAGTTCAAACTCACTCGTCCTGTCATTACAAGACCTTGTCAACAGTCCGTCCCCAGCCTTCCCGTAGGCTAACGAACTGCGTCATCAGATCGAAACCGGCGCAGAGGACGAATGGGAGGGAAAAGCAGCGGGAAAAACACATACCAAAGCGAAGCGATATCTCCGTTTCCCTGGCTTGCGTACGGCGCCATTCTCGCAGCAGCAGTTCCACGTTCCTCGGTGGCGGGGAGCCGCGCCCTGCTTCTCTAGGCCGCACGCAGCGCGACACAAGGCCGCAACACGTGGCCTGTCTACGGGCCGCAGACGGCGGGAACCGAACGGCGTGGAGCCCGCTAAGAACACAGGCTCCCGCGCCAACGGAAGACCGCCGGGCCACGACGAGTACGCAGTGCGAAGCGACGCAGCTGTCTCTGACCTCCTGCCCCCGCCTGCTCGCCCGGAAGTGCCTCGTTTTCCCCTCACGCCCGTGCGCGCTGCCGCCCCTCGGTGGCGCTCTTTGAGCCAACGAAAACTCTCGGGGCCTCACAGTCCTGCTGTGAGCCAGGGCAGCCCTGTTTCTGCTCAGTGCTGTGAGTGCCCAGCTCAGTCTTTTCTTAGGGAGGCACTTCTGCAGCTCAGGGCAGGTTTGCACAGGTAGTGGCTGCTGCTGGCGGTGACACTGCTGATGGGGAGAGTCAGCCCCAGGTGCTGGGCTGCAGACCAAGGGCACTGCTTCATCTTAGCAGGTGCCTTGGATTGCAGGAAGGAAAAGGCTGCAGCTGCAGGGAAGAGAGGACAGGACAGGTGACCCCAAACTGACTAACATGGAATTCCATCCCTGTTGAAACACCTTATGCCTATACCACTTCTCTAAGTGTTCTTCTCGCAAGTTATTTACATACTACAGGCAAGGTTTTGGAATATGGCGTAGTATGGCCTATTCCTAGTATGGAATACTACCTAGTACTACTACCTAGTACTTCAGGTAGTATTTTAAGTTTGGTTTTGGTTTTTTTTAAAGTCATCTTCGTAATTTGATTTGTTGACTTCCTCTCCCTGGAGGTGTTCACAGCCAGGTTGCATGGAGCTTTGAACAACCTGGTCTGGTGGGACATGTCCCTGTCCATAGCAGAGGGTTGGAACTAGATCTTTTGAGACCCCCTTCTAACTCAAACCATTCTGTGATTCTTTAACTTCCAGCAGAATACCACAGTTCTTAGGGTGTTGTTCCATCTCAAATGGCACCGAGGGAAAAAAGGCCCTGGGTGATTTTTGCTTTTTAAGCTTAGATTTGGACGGTTTTAGAGTTGTATCAGCAAACACAACCAAAAATCCAGCACAATGTGGAGTCGGTTTCCCTGATTTTTAAAATGCCATTAGTTATACCAGCGCAACAGAAGCCACATGGGATTTTCCATGTGTTGCTGTGGCCATCGTGGAAAGAGATCTTATGGCCATTTCTCTTTTGTAATAGTACATCTGTATTTTACGGATGTCTACAAGGCTTTAACTAAGACCTTTGGTACAATTTTTACCCAATTCACAATAACCCCGTGAACATTCCAGGCTTGGAGCAGGTTGACTAGAAACTGGGGATGCTGATCAACAGCCAGGTGAACGTGAGCCAGTGTGTGGCCAGGTGGCCAAGAAGGCCAACAACGTCCTGGCCTGGATCAACAGTGTGGCCAACAGGACCAGAAAAGTGATTTTCTCCTTGAGTTCAGCACTGGTGAGGTCACATCTTGAATAATGAGTTCTGGTTTTGAACCTCATCAGAAGAAGAACATTGAGAGGGTCCAGAGAAGCCATAAAACACAATCTTGTGAACTATAAACATTGCTACCATCACAGTTTGTTGAGAAAATCCAGCACTTCTGTGGCAATTCAGTTGTTTTGGTCAGTACTGAATCCTTACACCAAACAATAATTTTAGATTTGAATTTTCAGTCAGTTTTCCCAAGGAAATTGCCCTAAGCTGTTGGACTTAACTTCTTCATATTGAAAAAAAAAAAAAAAAATCCCTCGATGAGCTATTATCTCCATTGTCATTTCTGTTTGAATGACAGTGTAATGTAACTAAGGAATAAAATTCATAATAATTATCTCCCTGGAGTACTCAGAGTGAATTAAGCACAACTGTTCCAACCATCTTTTAATGTGCACATTTCCTCTTGCTTTTTTTCCCTCATTTTTTTCCCCCTCATTCTTTCCCAAAGCTTAGATTTTTGATGCAGCTTGTAGATACAGAAGATTATCCTGGGGTACATTGCTCAAATTGTACACCAATTACCCTCTACCCTGATGACAAGAAAGTTTGCCTATTTCATTTACAATGTCATTCAACTTTTCCCCATTTCATAATGATGCTTTAAAAGCCTGAAAGCAAAGCTCATGAGAACACATCAGTAATAGCAGAATGGAAATATAAAACCATAATGAGAAAGCTAGTATGGAGAGATGAATTTTGGAGTGCATAGTGCAAGCCCCAGAAGACCTAAGTGGAACATACAGCTATCAGTTCTCTGGAAATCAGAGGGTAGAAATGTAGCTTATGGCTATGGCCTCCAATGGAATGTTCTAGTGAATGCTTATCCTTAATGGTGAGCTTGTCAAAAGAATGCCATACTGAAACAGAGGGCAAAGACATAATTGAGAAAATAAGCAAGAAGTGCTATAACTTCCTGAAGGCTTCTAGAAGATTAATGTCTTTTATAGAAACTGCACACAGCCACCCAAAATCTCTAAGGAAAAGTATCCATATATTAGGACATTTGGTGCATAATCATAGAACCATAGAATTGTTTTGGTTCAAAAAGACTCCTAAGATCACTGAGTCCATCCACCAATCTAAGAGCATCGTGGCCATTAAACCATGTCCCAAAGTGCCACGTTCACACATTCCTTGAGCACCTCCAGAGACAGTGCCACCACCTCCTCACTGGGCAACCTATAGCAGCTGCTGTCCTCTCTAAACTGAGATACACTGTCATGAATTTGATGTGTTTACACTGCCCCAATGTACAACAGATTGTCCATACTCAGCAACAACTCTATACAAAGCAGTAGAGTGGATGTATTTAAAATAGAATAATCATTTTTTCCCCCCCTAAAGAAATAGAAAGAAAATTGTGATCTTCTGCAAATGTGAGGTAGTATCTTTGTAGGGGAGAAATCTTACCACAAAATACCAGAAAACCACCAACACTGGGGTTTGGTGCTGTTTGATTTTCAGAATTGCAGACTAATTCCAATAATACAATTACTGTAAGTGGGTCACATTTCTATGAGAGGGAACAGTGGGTTTTGACATTACATACCATAGAATTGTAGAATACACTGGGTTGGATGGACATTTAAAAGGTCATCCTTTGTCAGCTCCAAAGGTCATATAGTCCAATCCCCTTGCAAGCATCACCCTGTAAGCATGAACAGCCCCAACTAGATCTGGTTGCTCAGTCCCCTCAAGCCTGCCCTCAATTGTCATGTCAGTGCTATGCCAAAGGCAGACTCTTTCCTGTGCTGTGCTGAGGACTGGAGATTGAAGGAGTCAGGAAGAGACAAAGGAGATGGATAGTTTTGTTGGTAACAGTTGCAGACACTAGATGGGGATGGACATCAAAACATTAATATTGCTTCCGAAATTTACTTTTGCTGGTGAAGATCTAGGTGATATTATAAGTAAGAGATTCATTTGGGCTAATTTCTAAGTTTCCCATGATCTCTGCATTCTTTACATTCTTATCTAGAAGTATTCTAACCTGGCTGGTAAAAATTAAGGCCACACCTTGAGTCCTGTGTCCAGTTCTGGGCCCCTCAGTTTAAGAAAGACGTTGAGGTGCTTAAACGCTTCCAGAGAAGGGCACCAAGGCTGTGAGAGGCCTGGAGCACAGCCCTGTGAGGAGAGGCTGAGGGAGCTGGGGGTGTGCAGCCTGCAGAAGGGGAGGCTCAGGGCAGACCTCATTGCTCTCTGCAGCTACCTGAAAGGAGGTTGTAGCCAGGTGGGGCTGGGCTCTTCTCTCAGGCAACCAGTGACAGAACAAGAGGGCACAGTTTCAAGCTGCACCAAGGCAGATTCAAGCTGGATGTTAGGAGGAAGTTCTTGACAGAGAGAGTGATTGGTATTGGAATGGGCTGCCCAGGGAGGTGGTGGAGTCGCTGTCCCTGGAGGTGTTTAAGAGGAGGCTGCATGAGGCACTTAGTGCCATGGCTTAGGCAATCAGAAGGTGTTAGGTGATAGGCTGGGCTCGATGATCCTAGAGGTCTTTTCCAACCTGGTTAATTTTGTGATTCTGTGTGACTGAACTAATTATTGGGATGAGTTAAATCCCTATTCAGATGTTTATCACAACACCCACTCCAGTGTCACTTGTGAGCCATGAAACGTTCCATATAGGAAACTCTTTGTATTTTCTGGAATGAGAGAAGGCAAGGCTGGAGGTGGGTTGATAACTGCCACTGTGCTTACTGTCCTCTGTGCAGAAGAGGTGAGCAAAGCAGTGCGACTTCATTGTGAAGAGTCTGGAAGACAGGTCTGGTGAGGAGCAGCTGAGGGATTATTTAGTATGGTAAAGAGGAGGCTGAGGGGAGACCTCATTCATTGCCCTCTACCTCTCCTGAAAGGAGGCTGGAGTGAGGTTGGGGTTGGTCTGTTGTCACTGATAACATGAAAGGAAATAGCAGTAAGTTGTACCAGGAGAGCGTTAGGTTGGATAGGATGAAGAATGTCTTGCTAGCAAGAGGGGTTAAGCATTGGAACAGGCTGTGCAGGGAAGTAGTAGAGCTACAGTTCCTGCAAGTGTTCAAAATACGTGTAGATGTGGCAGTAAGTGACATGGTTTAGAGATGGGCTTGGCCTGGTTTTACAGTTGGACACTATGATCTTAGATGGCTTTTCAAACCTTAATAATTCTATGATAAACATTTTCTTTTTTGGCAACAGAAGCAGCCTTTGAAGCCTCTTCTACCCCAGGCACCCTGGATATCCATACTTCTAAGGTGTGGAGAAAGGTGGGGGTCAGACAGGCAACCATAGACAAAATGATTAGATTAAAAACACCAGGAGATATTCTGTCACCTGAACCTACACTTCAAAAAGTCAACATTTATTAAAGTCTATAGGAAAAACTTAGGACTTGCTCTGTTAATAGATGTCAAATGTAAACACAGCAGATCATTAAAATCATTCTAGCATAAACTCTTGGACCAAAAAAGCTTCAAATGCATTTTGTTGCTAAGAAAAGCAACACGACAGAGAGATAAGACTGAAAGATGCAGAAGTAACAAAGCATTTTGTTTATAGTATAATTATTCTAATGGGAATATATTGGCAAAGGATTTGTCATGTGCAGATCTCATCTAAATAGAGATGGCAAATTGGAACAAATAAAAAAGACATTTTATTCTATAAAACGCTTAAACTCTTAAACAGCAAAACTTGATACTTTTCTCCTCTTTCAGAAATCAAATTAACATTGGTATGGTTTGCTCTGTAGTATATATTTTCAAGTTTACATCAGCTTTCCATGAAATGATAAACAAGAAACACCTCAGTATGGAATTTTAATTTAAAAAAAAAAAAATTGATACAAATAAAATCAGTAGAAACCTGTATTTCATAGGTCACACAGATTTCAGAGCAGGTAGTGCCAATGTTGCCAGTCTACAAAATGCCCAAAGAAAACCATTTTCCATCATCAGGCACTGGAATGGGCTGCCCAGGTTGCTGGTTGAATTGCCATCCCTGAACATGTTTAAAAGCCATTGAGATGTGGTGCCTGGGGACACGGTGTAGTGACAGACTTGGTGGAGTGGACCAAATGGCTGGACTTGATGACCCGGAAGGTCCTTTCTGCCCTGGATGATTCTGTGACTATAGGACTCTCTTCTCTCCTGCCCATCTCATCAGCCTGCACAGCCAAGTTCTCATTGCTTTTCTGCACTGCCTGCTCGGCAGCAGAGAACATTGCCTGCCCATGCCCTTTGAGCCCCTCTTGGAGAGCTGAGGAGCAGCTGGGGGCAGGCAAGACCCTGCCACAGCCTGAGAGAAAAGCAACAGCAGGAGGCACAGCCTGGAAGCCAAGCAGCAGAGGGCTCAGTGCTGGCAGCAGCTGTGCCAAGCGCAGCCAGCAGGGGCAGGGCAAGCTCCTTGGGCACCCTGCACACAGGCACTGCCTGAGGGCCGGCAGCCCAAAGGCTTCCTCTGCAGGACGCTGGGCAGAGGGGCGCTGGGCATGGGCGGCGCTGGGCATGAGCGGCTGTCACCCTGGTGCCACACGGCCCTCACCCTGATGTCACAGGGCCAGCGCCTGGCAACGGCAGGGGCAGGCCCCGGGACATCATAGAAGGGAGAGCCTTAGGGCCACCCNAGCCTTAGGGCCACCCAAAAAGAGGGAGCAGTCTCTAGACTGG
>VWYK01088509.1:0-10156 GCA_013399775.1 Semnornis frantzii
CCTTCCAGTACCTGAAGGGGGATTAAAAGAAAGAGGGGCATTTTATCAGGGCTTGTAGTGATGAGTGGGGATAGCTGAGCTGGAAGAGGAGAGATACTGGAAAGTAGAAAGAAACTCTTTACAGTGAAGTTTGTGAGACACTGGAAGAGGTTGCCCAGGGAGGTGGCAGATATCCCATCCCTGAAACCATCCCAGGTCAGGTTGTTTGGGGCTCTGAGCAACCTGCTCTAGTGGAAGATATCCCTGCTGACTGCAGTGGGGTTGGACTAGATGACACTTAAAGGTTCCTTCCAACACAAAACTTTCAGATGTTATGACAGTCCTACTGTGCCTTCTACAAAACGCACCATGGGCTTCCCGGTGCCTAGGGAGAAGGAAAGGCTTTGGTCTATGTGATCTCTGAAAACTTCTTCAAGTTCTCTGTAAGTAATCTGCTTTGTCGAGTTGGTGATAAAGGCTCATTTTGCCCTCCAAAAGATTCCAGTAAAGTGACAGTAGTATCTCCCAGTTCTCCTTCCTTTGCTTGTTATTTCTGAGACCTAAATATTTGCTTATTTTGGCATAAACAATGATTTCTGTAAATTTCTGAATACCCAGTGCTCTCAACTGTGATCTAAACCCAAATGCTACCTTAAAATTCAATACTACAAATGCTCTTTCTGCCAAAATTTCTGAGAACTAAAGTTCCCAGCCTAGAGAGATTGTTTCCTTCAACCTTCATTTGTTTCTCAGAGCTGTTAATATCCAGGAAATGCTCAAAAAGACTCTACCACTGAACTCTGTGTGAACATTTCTGGCTTGCAAACTTTTTTGTAAACATTCGCAGAGAGCAAAACAGGTTCTGTTGACTCTTTCAGGAGCTAACTCTTTGCCTCTGGGCAGAGAGCAAACATGGAACATTTCAGCCCTACAGGGATTTGAGAAAATTAAGAGCAACTGGGTTAGGAGGGTTATAATCACTGCTGGGTTTCAGCTTGAGCTGAAATCTATGTGTGGTTATCAGATATTCCTGCTAAACCATAAGGGCTCCAGTTTGCCTTATCTTTGGAAACCAAGCTGGGCATGAAGCCAAGAATAAAATGGAGATAAACCCACGATAGCTACTTCCCAGTCAGCGTCAGGTTTGGCATTAAACTTCACTGCTGTGCCACAGGTGGGGATGGGGATCTGAAGGCTGGGATGAGGACAGAGATGGGCATCACTTACTGCCACTCTTGGCTCATGTGACAAATGTGTCAATAATGTGGAAAATGTGTTATTTATTATTTAAAGCAGCAGCAGGCTATGTGACAGAGCTTCAAACTCTTCTGAACGAGTCTCTCCAGGCTTGCAATGTTGTTGCCATTTGCCTCTTAAGCTTGGGTGAAATGCAGATTCGAGCGGTGCCAGTACTGGTGTGCGTGTGATGCACAGTGGGACTGAGATGAGACAGACAGCAACAGTGGCTGTCTGTGAAAGCAACAACCCAAAAAGTCATCTGGTATTTGTTTTCCCCAGCACTTCCAATGTTCACATTCAAACAGCAAGTGATACTTAGCCTGTTTCTGGGCAGAATTATGAATCATGGGTCTACTGGGACTGGTGGCTTGTACACCTATGAAATTTGAATTGGTGCAGACGTGAAAATAAGCTTCCTTGTAATACCGTCCTTGTTTTCTTTTTCCTGAAGCCTAAAGAGAAAGGTCTTGCCTGCATGAAAAACTGCAGCGTTATAAATAATTTGTTCTTTCCCTTTGGAGACTGACTGTAAAAATGGAAATGTTTGCTTTCAGCCCATTTTGGTTTCTGTTGACTTCATTTGATAGCTGTCCAGATAAAAAATATTACCTAATATATTTTGACATATTTGCTTACAACGTGTGTGACATCAGCTAGCTGTGGCTATCTTAGGAAATGTCAGAGTGATGTCATGCACTCCCTTGATTTTAAATGAATTAAAGATGAAATATGAGTCCTCTGTAGATTGTTGCACAAAGTGGAGTGTCCAGGAAGCTGTAAGAGCCAAATTACTTTTGGACGGGCTTGTAAGTGTTTCAGGTTTTGTTGCAATAGCAGAAAGAGAGATATGTGATCTAGCAGGTGAAAGAAATGAAGTACAACTCAAAACAGGATCTTCTTCAAGATATTTATCATTTTGTGCTTTAGAATTTCAATTGATACTTGCTGATTTTCTACAGTCTTGGCATTTGTGAAGTGACTGATTCATGGAAGAGTATAAATTGTGAAATTAAAGTCTCTGCATATTTTCTGCGCTTAAGCTAATGGGAAGGGAGTTTACAGAGGTGACCTCAGTGCCTTCAAACCTGATATAAATATAGAATTATGAAAATTACCTCGCTCCTTTATCACAGAATCATAGTGTGGTAGGGGTTGGAAGGGACCTCTAGAGATCATCCAGTCCACCCCTCATGTTAAAGCAGGAGCACCCACAGCAGCTTGCTTAGGATCACGATGTCCAGGTGGGTTTGGAATATCTCCAGAGAAGGACCCCGCAACCTCTCTTGCCAGCCTGCTCCAGGGATCCATCACCCTCACAACTAAGAATTTTTTCCTCATATCCAGGTGGAATTTTGTGGGTTCTAGTTTGTGCCCATTGCCCCTTTTCCTGTTACTGGGCACCCTGGAAAGTGTTTGTCCCCATCTTCTTTCCCCCTGCCCTTTAACTCTTGCTGAGCATCAAGAAGATCCCCTTTGGGTCTACTCTCCTCCAGGCTAAACAAACCCAGGTGTCTAAGCTTTTCCTTCTCACAGAGATGCTCCAGTCCCTTCAGCATTTTTGTAACCTTCACTGAACTCTCTCCAATAGTTCCTTGTCTCTCTTGGAGGTCATCAACTGAGTCGCATGCTGAAGAAGAATGGAAATGTTTAGGATGAGGAGTACATGACCAAGGTTGCTGGGTTGGCTCTGCAGCAATCTGAGCTCCAGGACTAAAGACATGGCACATGGCCAGCAGACGCTGGTGACTTGACCCTGTCTCACAAGACACACCAAAAGAGGTACTGTGATTATTTCCTGCACTCCTTATTTCCTTTTTATTCTTTCCAAATGCATATTTTGATAAATCCTTGTTTTGAGATCCCTGGCTCTGTAGCTCAAAGCATAGTCTGTCTAGTCATGTGAAAGCAGGTGGAGCTCTTGGCACGTGTGCACAGACCAGCCTGGGCTGGAACAGCAGAGTCCCTGCCAGCTTCCCACACAGATACCTGCCAACTGGGGCATGCTGCTCACCCTGCATCCCAGCCTTTACACTCAGATATTGATTAGTAAAACAAGCTCATGACAAAATTGGATAATTTAATTTTGATTAGTTTTGTCTTCCCCAAAGGAAAATTCACTTTTTTTTTTTTTTTTTTTCCCCCCTCACAAAAAGAAAACATTTCAGTTCTTGTATCCTTTATTTTACCAGTGACCATCTGGTACTTTGTGGATACTTTACTGGTGCAGGATATTGATTTCTGTAATGATTCCCATGCAGCCTGGCTCTATTTTTTTCCCCACTTTTAAAGTTTTTAGATGCTATTTTTTGGCATTTGCTCTGATCCTTCCCAACTGTCCTACTTTGAGCTAGAGCAGAGCTGGTTCTGGTCAGTACTGTGACTTCCCAGCTGGGGCGCTCGTTGAATTTCAGGGTGGGTTGGCACAGCCAAGGGCTGCTTCTATCAGGGAGAAGCTGATGGGGAGATTTCCTGCCAAGGTTTGGGCTGAAGAAAGGCTCTGGCTTAGACTTACACCTTTTCACACCAAAGGCACTGCCACAGATGATGCTCCACCTTGGGCTGCAGCTGTGGGGAGGGGCAGCTAGGACAGGGGACCCTCAAATGATTAACAAGAGATTGCACCCCATGGACACATCTTCAGGAGAAAGCTGAGTGTCCCGGGAGTACTCAGTCCCTTCTGCCTTCAATTTCAATCCATCTCTTCCTGAATCCAGTTACTGCATCCAGTTACTGAATCCAGTTACAGTCTGCTACTGAGCCCAGTCCCTTCCCCCAGCATCAGGGGGGGTGCCATCGTTACTATGAGGGCCTGGGTCCCATATTGGTTTGTGTCTCTATTCCATGGAATTGTGCTTCTTTTCACCCCAGCTGATTGAATTTCTTTCCCACCTCTTCAGTCTCTCCCCCTTCTTCCATTTCTCTTCACTTTGGGAAGGCACTGTGGGATTCACAGAGACCATCTGTCAGTTGTTTGGTGGGTAGTCTAACCCTAACTCTTGACAACAATGAAAAGAGAGCATACCTGAGTGCAAATAACTGGGTAGATTTTTGTTTTAAAAGAGAAAATTTGATGAAGTATGTAAAACCCTTGGAGGAACCATAAGGCTTGCCATGGAGACTGTGCTTTTACTTGTTCCACTAAGCAGGCATCTAATGTGCTTTAACAAAAAATATGGCTTTCTGTAGATTTCTCATCTCACCAGATGAGTAAGGACACAGTGGCTCTGGCTGTGTGGCACAGGACCTCACCAGAGACATGCATCTGCAGGGCATTTTTTGTGCTTCCAGGGTGTACTGCAGGTGAGGAGAAGGCTGCAACCCCAACATGGTGGCTGGGGACCCCTTGGAGCATCTCTCTAGACTCGCCTGGAGCCAGACAGCAGCAAGGAACCATGAATGCTGTGGGCAAGGTATGAGCCATTTCAGTTCTTGATGGCTTTTGCAAACATTGCCTGAAAGCCTGATGTTGACCTGCAGATGTGCCATTTTGTTGCTTCAGGCATATATTTATATAGTTCTACCTGGCTCTATACCGCCTAAATCAGCACTTAAGGCTGCTGCCTTGACTTGAAAAGCGATCCAAGAACTCCTTAGAAAACCCTTATTTCTGTGGAAACATCTCACTGCATCCTATTAAAATATTTATAGCAGAGTTCTGTTTTATCATTCCTACATCAATATTGAAGTTTAATGTCAATATTAGGATGAAGTGTCTGGGAAATAAGAATCAGAAAGATCAAATATTTTGTTTTTGCACAGTAAATTATTAAAGCTTCCCTCCTGCACTGATTGAAAATGCATATTACTGAACAATTTAGTTTCAAATGTAATTCTCTGATGTACAGATTTATTAGAGATCTGTAAAGTCTTGATCAAAACATGTGAAAACTCTTATATATATGATACAAATACATGGAACCAAACTTTTCAGTTCATTATGGGCAGTTCATAGTTCTTAGGTTTTTATTTGTAAGGCAACATTTCCCCTTCTTTTCTTTTGAAATAAATTACTCTACGCAAGAATAATACCATAAAAATGAAATAAAACTCCCTTTAGAGACAGATTTACTCATTCTCAGCAATCTTTTCCAATTTACTGGCAAGCAAACATGTGTGCCTTTTAATTAGCAATTAATGTCAAATAGTGTTCTCTTCACCTCCAGATGAACAGGATAAGGGGAAATTGTTTTAAACTAGAGAAGGGTAAATTTAGGTCGGATGTTAGAAAGGAGTTCTTTACTGGGAAGGTGGTGGAACACTGAAACAGGTTGCCCAGGGAGATGGTGAAGGGCCCATTTCTGGAAGTATTCAAGGCCAGGCTGAATGGGGCTCTGAGAATGCTGATCTAGTTGGGGATGTCTCTGCTGGCTGCAGGGTATGGACTAGATGACCTTTAGAGGTCCCTTTTAACTCTGTGCTTGCTATGATTCTGTGAAGGCTTCACCATGAGCTGTTGGGTGCTCACTGTCTTTTATGTGGACCTTTTATATAATCTCTTTAAACTATTTCAGTGATTGTTGTTAAATCCTGACAAGGTGCAGATTACGAATGATTTTTTTTTCCCCCAATTTCTGGGTATGTAGAACTGTGTTGTATCCATTTCTTGAATTTGTCATTTATGGCAGCATTTTGTAACTGAAATTAGAACAATCAATTCTTGCAGTTAGTCTCTGGTTACACCCCCACTTCCATATTTAGTTCCAGGCATTTGGAAATGGAGTCAAATCCTGGTAGAAATTCAGATCTGATGGTGACTGCTGCTGGTGTCATTTCTCCCTGAAAATTCATCTTGTGTAGAGTATCTCATTATTATTTTGATTTAATACATTTGTGTGTATATATATAAATATATATACACATATATTTACGCTTACACATGGATAAGTAGAATCATAGAATTGTTTTAGTTGGAACAGATCTTTAAGACCAGAGTCTGATCATTAACCCAGCACTGCTATGTCCCTCAGCATTATACTTACCTAGCTTTGAAATCCCTCCAGGGATGGTGACACCACCAGTGCCCTGGGCAACCTGTTTCAGGGCTTGGCAACCCTTTCAGGAAAGAAATTGTTCTAAATATCCAACCTAAACCTCCCCTGGTGAGATGTCTTATCTGTTTATATTTGGGTCTCTGTATGTATATAAACATAACTCTTCAAATATATATAAGCCTTTTTTCTAGGACATTCCTTCAGTGTGGACAGTGCTGAAGTTTGTGGTTAGATTGCCCATATCTGTCTGAGGATCCTGTTCCCTGTTTAAAGCTAAAGGATAAATCTCTGTTGCAGAGAGAAATTTTGGCTTTGCAATGTGAAAAGCAAGAAGATGAGTAACAAGTGCCCGAATCCCAGGATGGAGCATCCATGAGTAGGTGTATGGGGCAGCATGGAACTGTGGCTTGTCCCAGGAGATTCACCACAGCACTGTGAAGAGCTGAGGGCTGGCAGTGTGATTATATGTAAGAACTTCTTGTGACAAAGCACATCACACCTCAAGTGTCCCTGTTGTGTCGGCGTTGGTCAACTACTGGCTGAAGATGATCCAGCATGTACCCAAGGTAACCAAGAAGGCCAGCTGCATCCTGGCCTGGATCAGCAATAGTGTGGCCAGTAAGACTGGAAAGGTTATTGTCATCCTGTACTGAGAGCTGGTGAGGATGCACCTTGATTACTGGGTTCAGTTTTGGGGCTCTCATACAAGAAGGACATTGAGGTGCTGAAAAGGATCCAGAGATGGGCAATGAAGCTGATGAAGGGTCTAGAGCACCAATCTTATGAGGTGTAGTTGAGGGAACTGGGCTTGTTTAGTCCAAAGAAAAGGAGGCTCTGGGGAAACTTTCTGGCTCTCTACAACTCTTTGAAAGGAGACTGCAGCAAGGTGAGTTTTGTTCTCTTCTACCTAGTAAGAAGTGATAGCACCAAAGGAAATGGCCTCAATTTGCACCAGGGGAGGTTTAGGTTGGACATTAAAAGAAACTTATTCACTGAAGGGATTCTCGAACACTGGAAGAGGCTCCTTAGGGAGACAATCGAATCCCCATGTCTGGAGGTGTTTAAAAGATGCTGAGGTGTGGTGCTGAGGGACATGGTTTAGCACTAGCCTCAGTAGAGTAAGAATGGTTGGCCTCAGTGATGTTAAAGGTCTTTTTCAACCAAAATGATTCTGTGATTGTCTCTGGATGGTTTCATGAGGGTCAGTGATTAGCCAGTCTGTGACAAGGGCTTGTGTCTTCCCCTGTGGCTGCTGTTGTCTGATTTTCAGAGGATGAAGAATATCGTCATAAATAAGCTAATAAAGGCCTAATTCTGGACAGACAGACAAGTAGTTCTGGTTCTTACTATGCCACCTAACAGTGTTGCAGTCATACATGACTTTCCCCTAATTGTGTCCACATCACTTTTGCTTCTTATCATAGGTAGCTTTAAGCAGGGGAAACAACTCAGAATAATCATAAAATCATAGAATGCACTGGGTTAGAAGGCAGCTCTAAGGGCCATCTAGTCCAAGTCCTTGCAAACATCCCCAGCTAGATCAGGTTGCTCACAGGCCCATCAAGCCTCGCCTTGAATGTCAAGGATATGGTGTAGTAGTGATCCTGGTAGAGCTAGATAATGATTTGGCTTCATCTTAGAAGTCTTTTCCAACCATGGTGATTCTATGATTCTGTCTCCAGGGAGACTGACGGGGCCTCCACCACTTTCCTGGGCAACCTGTTTCAGTGTTCCACCACCCTCACAGTAAAGAGCTTCTTCCTAGTGTCCAAGCTTCTTCCTAGTGTCCAAGCTTCTTCCTAGTGTCCAGGCTTCTTCCTAATATCCTAATTCCCATGTTTTCAATATAAAAGATTGGCTTGAACAATACTTTGTGTGTTTTTAACCTAGCAATGATTTTTCTTTTTGGTCCTGGAGAACATCACTGCTAGTTAATTCTTTTCCTGAGATAGCTCCAAAGCACATGTGTAGGTTCTGAAGGTACCACTTGTGTCCTTTTCTGCCAAGGTTCTTTATTGGCATATAGAGAAACAGTTTGTGATTAATCAAAGTGTTCATTACAGACGTTTATTTTACACGGGAGCACCACGGAGATGTTTATTAGAGGTGCTGGCCATGTTATGTGATCAGGATCCCTTGTCCAAGGGCTGGAGTATAATTATGGAAGTGCTCTCATTTACATATTACCAGGATACTGCCAAGAAATATTAATGGATTGCTTTTCATTCATTTAGCTGGCTTTTTTTTTGAAGAATGCCTAAACCCCAATAAGATGATATCTGTATGTTGTGTGTTTTCTTTTTTTTTTTTAATTTTTTTTTTTTTTAATTTTTTTTCACCTTTTTGTCTCCTTTCGAGACCCCTGGTGTATCAGCACTTTGTTTACCACAAATTAAACCTTAGCTGATTGTTTACCAGACGGGAAGACCCTTGTGCATTACTCCAGCACTTTCCCTTCTTTTTAATAACCCCAACCTGGGATTCATTTGCAAGAGGCCCTAATCTGCATGAGAATTATACAATTAACTTTTGATTAACCGCCTAGTTCCTTTCGAAGCCGCCAGTGTATAGGATACTCTGCATTTAAATAATTTTCCTTAAATTGGGAGCAGGCCTTTCATTAAAGCGGTGAGTTTGACTAAACAACAACATTTGGAGATAATCAGGGTCAAAACAATAGGGAAGGCTGCAAGGCTAGAATGTCATCTTTAAATATAACAGCTGAGATAAAAGCACCCAGATTGTGCCTTATCGAAACACAAAAAATCAAAGCTCTCTCTTGTCTGTGGCAAAATACCAGGCCCTAGTGTTTAGGGCGACCATTGTTTGGGCCTAGAAGTGTTGCAGGATTTGCATTCAGAGAGCTGAGTCTGACACACATTACATCACGTAGGGTCCTTATCTCAGAGTCTGACAATAATTATCAGGAAGAATATACTCAGAATGACTTTTTTTTTTTTTTCCCTGTGAATTTTTTTTTTTTTTTTATGCATCTCCAACACAAGGAAAGGGAGATAACAGCATTATGAAAAAGGGTGAGAGTCTCCAAAGGCTCTCCCTGGAGCTGCGTTCTTCGATTAAATTTGCTATGCCACTCTGGTGTGCTGAACAAGTGGAAAGAAAGACTATGAGGCTTTTATAGAGGGTAATAATAGTCCTGAACACAGCCCTTACCAAAAGATAAGATCCATTGTCAAAACAAACAAAAGGAGAGGTATTAAACACCACACGAAGAATATATATGAGCAAAGTTTTACATCCTTGGTTTGTCTCACACCTTGAACCTGGCTCTGTTGCATGGCTGTATTCTAACCAGACACCTTTGCAAGCACAGAGGCTTTCACTGTTCCCTCTCCCTATGATAAGGATGTTTCGTGATGGGGTCTATCCACAGTCCCAGAAAACACAGAGAAAAGACTTGCGCCATTACCAAACTGCTGAGGTGTGATCCTGAGCAACTTAGAACCGCAGAACTGTTTTGGTTGAAAAAGACCTCCAAGATCACTGAGTCCAAGTGTCAGTCTAAGACCACTGTGGCCATTAAACCATGCCTCAAAGTGCCACGTTCAAGCGTTTTTGAACGCTTCCGAGGATGGTGACTCCACCACTTCCACAGGCAGCCTCTCCCAGTGCCTGACCACTCTTTCAGGTTTTGTAATATCCAACCTAAATCTCCCCTGGAACAATTTCAGACCATTTCCTTTCATTCTATCACCTGATGCTAGGGAGAAAAAAACAGCCTCCATGAATCTTCAACCTCTTTTCATGTGGTTGTAAAGAGCAGTGAGGTCTCCCTTCAGCCTTCTATTCTCTAGGCTAAACAATCCCAGTTCATTCAGCTGCTCGTTATAAGGCTTGTTCTCTAGACCCTTTACCAGCTTTCACAAAATCACAGAATATCAGGGACTGGAAGGGACCTTAAAAGCTCATCCAGTCCAACCTCCTTG
>VWYK01088511.1:10743-38394 GCA_013399775.1 Semnornis frantzii
CTTCTGAATTTTTTTTTCTGATTTAGCAAGTTATGAATTTTTAAATGTACATATTTATTTGAGAGGGCTGAATATATTTGGTCTAGTGAAAGAAAAGTATGTTCTATAAACAGATCTGTTCCTTCAGCAAAGCTTCATCTGTTTAGTCAGTTTTTTGGAGGGAGTTGCAGCAGTAACATTGGAAATGTGCTTGGTTGCTTGAAACAATTACTGGGCATTTGTACAGAAAACAGAGATGCAAGTCAGAAAGCTTTAAGAAGTAAAGCATGTGTGGATCTGTTGTGATGCCTAATGATTCATTTAGTGTGCTGTGGTTAATGATTATAATGACTATATGTGGTAATCCTGCTACCACTCTCACCTCCCCCTTCCTCTCTCATCCCTTTCCCCCCTGAGATAGATGAGCAAATAAAAATCCAGCAGCAGACAGTGTCAAACGTGGTGTTAGGCAGACTTGGCTAGCAGCAGGTATGTGTGTTTGCCACCCTCAGCAAGAGGCAGAATTGATTTGGGAGTCCAGGTTTCCCACAGCTTGGCCCATGCTCGTAGCTCCCATTGATTTTCCACAAGCTGCAACAGAGAAAATTCCCTGCTGTAGACCGAACTCAATGACTTGGATCTATGACGATGCAATCCCCAGCTGTGATTAAAAGTGCCTTCCTATTAGTTCATACAGCTGGAGCCAAAGGACCTGGTTTTGTTCTCTGATGCTGAGGGAAGAAGGAGCAGTAATTAATTAGGTAGATGAGCTTTTCCATTGCGCAGTCTGGTCCCATGACCCTAGACAGGTTTCATTGCAAAGCAAAGGGAAGATTTATTTATTAAAGCTTAAGGCAAAGGTACAGATAGGTAAAAACTTTGGAAACAACCTAAAATCCTTGTAGTGTGCAGCAGCCTGGGGAACTGTTTACCCAATTTTCGTGAAGAATGCCCTCCTTCCATCCCACCTCTGACCAACTCTAGACTACCCACCTGCCTAGACATGCTCCTTGGGGATTTTTCTCTCAATTCAAATGCAAATGCTATGCTGATAGCTTACTCAGGAGGTTGGCAGCAAACTTACTCTGAGTGCAGTTACATGAATGTTTTCCCCAGGAGCAGAGACAATTTAGACGTTTTGCCCCCACCTTTGGCCACTTGCTCCTGGCACTACTGCACAGTTCATTGCCCCCTCAGTTGTGCTGAGGCAGCTCTTTGTGGAGACATGAAATGATCCAATATTAAAAAACCAAAAAATACAATGCAGCTGCTATGGAAAAAAAGTTTCCCTGATCCAGTTTACTGCATAGCTCCACAACCTGTTGCATCAACACAAAGCAGAGAGGAGGTTAACCAAAGCAAAGGGATGTGAACAGGAGACCTGGGTCAGACAGGAAAGTGGGAATTTCTCAAAGTGTTATTTTTTTCCTGGAAGAATCATTGTGGAATTGTATCTTCAGGTTGTGGTTGCTCAGTACCAGATCTATACATCCAGGGGTACTGCAGAAGATGAGAGATGGGATTGCAGTTGCCTTGCTGTTGAGCACAAGATTCAGAATCCTGGCTTTGCTACTTTATTTCAGCTTTATGCTGGTGGCAAGAAGATGGGGAATGCTTGATCCAGCATAAAATTAGAGTGGTGCAGACAGGTGATATTTGATCAGGCATAAAGCCTGCTGGCACAAAGTTAACATGTTGAAATGTTTTGAACACATTTGAACTTGCAGAGCTTATACCTGTGCAGCATTTTGCTCCATGCAACTGCAGCGTTTTTGGTAAGCAGGCAAACTGAACTCAGTGTATTGTCGAGCCATGGCGTGGAGGTCTTACACTTCTTTCCTTATCACAGCTTTCTACAGGAAGCTGTTGAGCTCCTGACTGAGGTATTTCTTTCTGGCCTTCATGGTACCCACCTACCTTTAGCATCGTTTTAACCTGGTACTCTTCCATGCCTCTTGTGTCATTAAAACCAGAGTGAAGAGCATGGATGTTTTGCTACACCCTGCTCAGCTCCTCACAGAGATTGTCCAAAACCTTTAGATGTGCCATAGCAACAGCAAGCAGACTGGCAAATGCACTGCTTGTTTGGATGCAAAGTTTTGGGACTAATCTGCCCTGCTTCCTGCTGTCAGGATTTGGGATTCCAGAGGTCCCAGACGGAATGGAGAAAAGCAGCCTATCTCCCCAAAGGCAAAGGAAAGTGCTGTTTCCATCAGTGAGGTGAAGTTCAGAGGCAGGATGTGGATGGAAAACATGAATGTTTGCTGTAGATAACATGGAGGTAGTGCTGATGGCCAGTAGCTTGTGTGGAAGCAGTTTATTGATTTATCCAAAACACAGGCTGTGCAACTGCTCTTTTGAAAACTGTTCCAGAAACTCTGGTTGCTCCTGATGTTTGACTCGATACTGTAGGTTCTGGCCTAGCTTCTAGCTGGCAGATGTGGACAAAAGCTGCCTCTTGGCAATAAAGGAAGGTTTGGTTCTGATGTCCATCAGGACCAGAGCTTCTCCCATGAGGCAACAGCTGAGGAGATGCAGAGCTGAGGGTGGCCAGACAGTAGCTGTTAGAGAGCAATTACTGTCATGGATCACATTTGCTAATGTAATGAGTTAATGCCTAAATAAAATTAGTTAGAACCTAGTTAAGATATCATGCTGTCTCAGAGAAGTGATACAAGCTGATGTCTTTGGATATGCATTGAAAACTGATTTCTGTCTGAAGGCTATGAAAATGTGAACTGCTGAGTGCGAGATGCTGTGTTATTGAATAAATGTCAAAACCTGTGAAAGCAGAGCCCCAGATATTGCAACAGTCTGGGCTGCACAACTGGAGGGTTATTTTCAAGCACCCAAGGGCTGTAAGTGTGAGCACATAATGAGGAGATGTGTGCAAAAAGTTAGTTAGGTGAATTTTTCTGAGTGGTACCTGGTGTATTCTTGTAGTCCCAGTGCTTGAGTAGGCAAGTCTGATGTGTGGGTACAAGCATTAGGCCTAGCAAAGTGTTTTTAATGATGACATTTGGACATGCAAGTCAACACACAATTACTTTTGTTTCACCTTTCCTCTAATTTTTGTTTTAAAATGATTAGCTAAAGGTACCTAAAGGATGCTATGTTCCACTATAGCTCCTTTCACGTCATTCAAACAAACTTAATATGCTCTTCTGAACAGCAACCAGGTTTATATTTGTGCCAGCACCCCAAGCTTGTGCTGACTTGTACCATTGTGGCAGCATAATGAGTGCAAATGTGTTCCTGGAAAACCCTTGATGCGCAGAGGCATCTCTGACTGCAGTGATGCTCCTGGCTATGAAATAGCTGAACACCTGTTCCTTGCTTGGTGCATAAAAACCCTCCCCAAAACCAAGCCAACCAAACAAAAAAACCCCAAACCCCCAAAGCACCCACAATGACTCCCAGGAGCTCTGTTCCCCTTTTAATTTCTGAGTAGCCCCTGTCTGCCAGGCCTGCTCTTGAAGCTCAGGAGATTTAATTTTTTTGTGCCATTCTCTCAAAAAAATTGCCATGTTCCTTTTTCAGCTCAGAAGCAAACCCTCCTCTTCTGTTCTTGCGTGCAAAGGGCTGTTGTGATACAACAGATGGAATTGAGGGTTAACCATCAAGAAACAATTCCTGCAAAATCCAGAAGGTGGTGGGAGGAGAAGTGATATTTGGAAAGTTCTTTGGCTTAGTGACATGAGGGTTTTTAATGTTCTAATGCTGACCTGTAATCCTGTGAGTCTTGCCTAATCAAAACTAAGAACTAGGCTATATTTGTTGCTTAAATATATTTGTTACTTGCTTTTGGTAGGCTGCTTCTGCAAAGTTTTACATCACTGCTGCCACCAATGGTACTGTGCTGGTAGCTGTATTCATGCAGGGGGATTGGCTGTTGCGTGTCTTCTATTAGGCCTCACAGTGCCTCTTTGAACAGATTTATTCCTTTTTGGGGGCAAATGTGCTGACCTGACCAAGTAATTTGGAAACTGATTTAAAGCAGCATGGTCCTCTTCTGTGATTTTGCTTCATTGCATTTGTCCCTGAAATACTGAGTCACCATAAGGTAATGTTGAATGAATGAGGAACGCTCTCAGGATGGATTCAGCTGCAGTAGCTGTTCCCAGGTACTCTTAGTGTTAATGAGGACAAAACCAGAGTCCACTCAAGTGCAGGGATTGATGTAGTCAAATTAATTTTGGTTTTGGTGTGGCAACACTTATCAGGGGAGCTTAGTCCTTTCACTGTCAGCCTAGCAATTAAAAAGAAGCAAGATACTTAAAAAAGTCCTGAAGATGCCTCAAACAGTTGAAGGTGTCTCATCTGTATAGTGCTCTGCTTGGTGGAGTCTGCCTGGTCTTCTTGGGCATACAATGATGGGACCGGTGGTGGCACATCTCCTGTGTCATCCTGGGAACTGGATACAGGAGGTTGATTAGAAGTGGCTTGAGGATCACCTGGGAAGGAGAATTTAGGTTGAATATGTGCTAATCAGGCAACATCCCAGGCTGAATCCCTGCAGTATGTTATTGCCTCAGGCTTTTCTCCAACTGGAATTCCTCCTCCACTGCCATGATGATGAAGCTGCTGAAGTCTATGGGGGAACTGCCAACCTGCCCACCACAGAATCGAGCTGCCACCACCAGGTGTAAAGCCTTGTCCCAACGCCTGGTGACACTATGGGTATCTCTTTACCTTTATGGTAGCTGGATGTGGGGAGAAGTTTGGTATAAGAGAAAATAAAAATACCACTGAATAACTTTATCGACACCTTTTAAAAAAACCCCAACAACCAACAAACCCACAGACCAGTGCATAACCAACAACTCCAAAATCCCAGCCAAACAGAGAAAACCCGACTGCAGAGTCAGGCTGCCAGCTAGTATAAACTAGGCTCACTCCTAACAGCTGAGGAGCTGCTCTGTGTACAGGTAGGTTCACAGTTGGCTTTTCATTTCTGCACTTAGTTTGCCATCTGTGTGGTGATTTATTTTTTTATCAAACAGTACAGCAGTTGCCTCACCTTCAGCTTTGAAGGTTTTACTGATGCACTGGAATGGACTTCCTTCCCTCTTGAATATTGAAGGGGATAAAGATTAAAGGCTCTCTTCATCTCTAGATTCATTTGGCAGCTATGGGCCATCTCAGGGATCTGTAACTCCTCCAGGGCTGGGAACAAACAGTTCTTGACTGTTTTCAAAATCTATCTGTACCAGGCACTTCATCATTTTGACTTTATGATATGTGTGTCCACAGGAATATATAGAACCAGTTTAATAGCATCAAGCTGTACTAGGTTGACCTACCCTAGTAGGTACTGGCAAAATCTGAGCCTATTACTTCATTAGCTGTTGTTTCTGAGATCTGGGAGTGAAAAATAGTTTTTTTCCTTTCTTGGGTACTGGTGTGAATTTCAACACAGGGCAGACTGAATATCAGCAGGTTGTGTGAGATGAATTTAATGTGTTTCAGTTCAATTTCTAGGGAGCTGAAGAATCATATGAATTAGCTGCCTTTACTTTTTTTTTTTTTTTTCAGCTGTGTGGAGTGGTGTATAGAATTTTCTTTCTCTAATTCTATCTTTGCCAGAAACAGTTGATCAGAATATTAAACAGTAACAAAAAACCAAAAAACCAAAAAAAAAAACAACAACAACAAAAAAAAACCCAAAAAAAAAAAAAAAAAAAGCAACAGCTGTTTCTAGTGATTAGTAATGGGGTGGGAAGAAGGCAACAGTTCAGGATGTTTTCCCAGCCTGGGAAAGGTGCACTGCTTTGTGTTTTTGCAGCTCTCTCCATCATCAGAATATGCCTCCAAATGTGGCAGAGTGAGCTAAGGCTGACAATGGGACAAGGCTGGGGCTTACCTCCAGACACTTCTTACCCAAAAAAGGCCTTGGCTGTGGGCGTTTGATGACAGTGACCCAGGTGACTCCCTTCCATGTGCTGGTTCATGGTAGTAACTCAAGTGGAACATAGATTATAGAGTCTGGGTTTTTTTTACTATTGAGGGAGGCCTTTACTGCTTGGACCTCAAAGCTAAGGACTGCTTCTGTACAGGCTCTGACCTACCTGACACTTCGAATCCAGACCTCCCCAGACTGGCAGTCAGAATCCCTGTACAGACGTTGCACATAGACTCTAACTCTGCATGAAACTAGATTGATGCATCTACTTCTGAAGGAGATTTTTGAGAGCAGCACTTGAGCACAAGCAGTCAATATTTGTACATTGCAGCATTAAGCTGTTCTCAGTGGAAGAATAATTATCTGACAGTTAATACACTACACCTTCAAGTGGGGAGTCAAATGCTTTTTGCCTGCTGTTACCTTAGTTACTCTGTCTGTATATTGGGGATAAAATGAGAGCCCCCTGCAACAGACCTGTGGAGCTGTTGCAAGTGTTAATAAATGTTTGCAGAGCTCTTCAGAGTTCTCTGATTAAAGTAATTAGGAACATGTGAAGTGTTAAGATCTTTTTGCAGACTTGGCTGCTGTGAGAAGGACTGGAATAGAAGATGCTGAATCTCAATGTTGAGAAACTATTGAAAGCAGAATCTGAAAGAGAATGGTTATGTGTTAAGCTGTAACCAGGAGAGATTTTGTGTATTTAAAGAAAGGCAGATCCTGTGATATTGACACAATATGCCAGGCTTTTCTCCATTCTGCCAAGTCAAGCCACCCTATTTCCTGGTAGGGATTCTGAGAAATGCACTTTTATCTTCTGTTTAAGGTGTGTTTTCTTATCCGTTGCAGACCATCAGAATTACAGACATGGATATCTCCCAATGGAAGCTCTTTAAGAGGTATTCAAGGGGAAGAGTTCACAAACAGTTCACATAATTTCATAGTTAAACCCAGAACACTCCTTCTTTTTATATCTTCCTCCTCTTCTTTTAATGTTAGTTTTTTGTTGGTGGGTTTTTTTTGTTTGGTTTTTTTTTTTTTTGTGTGTGTGTTTTTTTTTTAAATGTGAGTTTGGGATAGGGTTGTTGTTGGTTTATTTATTATTCTTTTTTAATCACAATCTAGCCAGTGACTTTTCGCCTCCCTTTGGATGTGTAGTGCCCAGAGCCCCATTCTTGGCTTTTTGGTGGTGCTGTGTTAAAAAATATGTCATAATAATAATGTTTCCAGTGTTAATGGTATGACACAAGGACTTGATGTTTCTAGGCTGTAATTGACTTGCATCCTCCTCTGCAACAGGCAGTGCTAATGGAGACCCTGTGCCAAGTTGTAGCCTCAGTTACTGCCAGACAGCTGTTGGACTGTAAGAGGCAGTAGGGTAGGTGATTTAGCTCTAATATCATCAAACTGGAAAATAATCAAGCCAGGCAATTGATTTTTATGATACCATATATATTATTTTTATTGAGAGACTAGATTTAGTAAATCTTTAATGATGTGTTTAGAAAAGTCCAAACCAATTCACAGGCTTATGAAGCTGGGTGTAGGCAGAGATGTTAACAGAGCAAAGTGGCTGTCTGAGTTGGCCACGTAGACTTATGCAATGGTATCTAAGAGTGGAGCTACCTACGTAAGTGAAAAGCGGAGACTATTTCTGTCACCCATGACTTGGCGCAGAAATCAAAGCAGGGAAGCTCACTTACCATTGCATGCAAGAAACCCCAAAGTCTGGCATGTTCCAAGAAGTTCAAATACATTCTGTCCTGACTGCTGGGAATCGAAGCAAACATCTTGGGTGGTTTGCATGTCATGCCAGACAGACCTACCAACTGAAAACAGGACTACTCCCTGTCACATGGAGAGGCAAATTATCGAGGGGGAAAAAAAAAATCTGGAATCAAGGTATTTTGAAAGGTCTGTTTAGCCAAAATGATGGTGATATGAATGCTGTTGCCAGACTGGAAGTGACCACTGGAAGGCAAATCCCAAACGTGTGATGAGGGATGTGTGGCCAAATATAGAGGAGCTTTGGGCAACTCCTGCTGACATAAATACTCCCTGGAAGAACCTCTACCCATATGTTGTGATATAAAGTGTCCTTTCAAATCACAATAGTGTTAAAGAAACACTCTAAGAGCATTCTAGGACTTCCCACAAGGATTTCTGCCCCAGGAACCTCACCTTACTGTAGCAGCCTCAGTGTTACTGTTAATTGTCTTTCAGTGGTTCATTTCTAAAACAGGTATTTTTCCATTGACTGCTGTTTTGGGTTAAGAGCAATTAGTGATGTCTCTGTCTAAGTATGATGCAGATTAGGTTAATGACATGTAAAAAAGCCCATTGAAAGCTGCCTAAGTTTTGCTTGCAAATTTCCTTCCATTGATTTACAAAATTGTGCTTTTATTCTTCTTTGCTTGAACTGTTGCAAGCATTCTTAAATACCCACAGAGTAGCTTCTAAGTGGCAGTTCTATTCAGCTGCTTCCTGAAAGCAGCTAATCCAGAAGGCTCAGCAGAAAAATGTGGCACAAGATGACTAAACTGAGATTCCAGATTGATTTATTTAAAACGTTTAGTTATTTATTATACATTTATTTAAATAAAAAGTGGGTAAGATATATAAGCATAAATGTTCATTATATATCAAATATCCTTAAATGCAAACATAATGCCTATGAAGATATGCCTAAGATATACCATGAGGAAGGGTGAGAAAGTACAAATTTAAGCTTTACTAGACTGTGGAATTATCTTCTGAGGAAAGTAGGGAACTTCCCCATGATATTAAAAATAAGTGGGGAGGGGGAAAAAAAAAAGAATGCTATGCCATACCAAAGTGGAGTACCCATGCAGTGACAGATAGGTAAGTCAGAGGTTCCTAAGATAACCATGGGTGGTTTTAATCATGAACAACTTTAGCCAGTAAAGCAGCTTTTAAGCTTGCATGAAGGGTGAAGTTTTGAAGCTCAGAGTCTGTGGGGGGGGATGGTGGTGGTGTGATTCACCTGATCAAGTACAGAGATCTCCATCTGTGCTCACTGTCTAGACTGCTGTTACAGTCAGCAAAGAGAAAGCAGCATTTCTGGGGCATGGTTTGGCTTCTCCTAAAATAGTCATCTGGGATATGTCAGGCAACTGCTTGGAGACAAGAGTTCAAAGATGACTTAGCAGTATGGAAATTCGTGAGGCAGAAAACTGTGTTCTGAAAAACTAATTTTATATATGTATATATTTAGTAACTGTGTTGAGAGCTGTGAAACACAAAGCCTCAGAACCGAAAGATGACCTGAACACTGAAATGCCTGGATGAGGATTTCCTTAGAAGGTAGCTGTTCCCTGTGGGTCTAAGCTGCTGCAATGGCAGCCATGGTGCAGCTGGCCCATCTCTTAGACCGTTTTGGAAGACCTCCTCCTGCAGGACAGATTGCTCTTTAGTGATTGCTTTGCAGCTGATTTTTGATCATTCCTTCCCACGGAAAGTGTTATCCCAGCAATTATGGATGAGTCTGTCAAAATCAGCCAGAGGAGGGCACTTTTGAGCTATGGGAGACCTCCTGGACAGTGGGGCTGAAGGTGCTGCTCGTCCCATTAGTTTTATTTGCTGGACACTTCCTTAAAATCCTCCAGCGGTAGGCTTGGTTCCGTGTCTGTCCCCCAGCACGGGTGGCGATGGCCTTCTCTCCCTTTCAGCCCTTTCATTTTGTTGGCTCACAAGTTGTGGTTATCCCTGTTAGGAGGTGACAGGAGCCAGTGCTTTGTCGATGAAGGGTGATGGATGCGTGCTGCAGAGTCTGACTGTGGCCGAAGGTGTAGGTGCCTCACTTCCAGGCTTTGGGTGCTAGGAGCTTGTCTGGCTGGAGATGACTGGGCTGACTGCCATTCTGAGAATCTTCTGTGCTAGTGAGCTAAACAGGATGCAAGTTTGAGGGCTGCCACACCAACAATTTTTCACCGTTAGCACCGTGGTGGCAAGCTTATGGGCTGGACCTGTCATTGCTCACTAGACGATGTCCAGGCAAGTCTGGAGATAGCATGGCCAGAGACTGTTTTTGATAGGTGATACTGCCAAGATGCAGTCTTTTGGTAAGGAGGAACATTCAGCTCTCTGGGCTTGGATGGTGCTGCGTGACTCAGCCACCAAGCAGATCTCGGCCTTTGTAGACTTGCAGTGTGAGGGGTGTCTTGATATCCTTTAACTTGTGTTGGTTTGGAAGCGTGGGCCCTGTCATGCCAAATGCTTGGCTTTGTTTGGGACACTCTTCTCTTGAAAAGGTCAGGCCACTAGAATGCATAGCAGCAAAGCTGGAGATCTGCTTAGCAGCCGTTCCTGCAGAGACGTGTTTTCAGGGAAAGTATTTAAAACATTAGCAGTGGGGGGCAGGGTGGAAATTGCAGGGAAAGTAAAATCCGTACGTATTGTACATATGTTTGCTTTAAAGAGCGGGTGACCCCTGCTGAGTTTCTTGGCAATGAAAGCCAGGCCAGTGAGGACATCACCAGATGGGTTCATTACCAAGGCATTTTCATTATCACCCCTTGGGGCCAGCCCCTCGTCGTCCTCCTGGTTGGAGCATGGGAAGGAACACTCTGTTCTGAATCCAGGGAGGTATGAGAACACAGGGGGAAGTGCTTGTTTCTGGGACAAAAAAAGCCATGGTGACCAATCACACCACACAAGTTCATGTGAGAAGCTGAAGGCCAGTTTGCTGGTCCTACAGCCCCCCTCTCTCAGCCTCTACGTGTAAGTACACTCAAGTTCAAATGGGCTATTAAGATCCAGTAAGTGCCAGTGGAAATCTAGTTCATCTCAGATGAGGCTCCCCTGGCATGACCCTATCAGTACATTAATTCCAGTGGAGCTTTCTGGAACTTGTACAAAACCAACATGAGCAGACAGAACATAAGCAAACTGAGTAAATCTTGGTTAATCCAACCTGAAGGAATTCCCTTCTGAAAATGGACTAGTGCCTTGAATTTGTATCTTGCATGCTAGTTCTCCGAAAGCAGCAAAGCGACAATTTGCAACGCTTGGGCTCCTTTAAAAGCTACATTTGCAGAAACAAAGACATCAAATTAGCCTGACAGTGCTTTAGTGCTTTCTCAGAGAATTGCTATGCATTATTCGGGAGCTGCCTTTCCCAAAGGTTGTCAGTTGCAAAGACAGGCATCGGCATCAGGCTGTGCCTCCCTTGGTCTGACTGCAAAGATGACTTTGGTGCAGAGGACTGGTTTCTTCAGTTAGTGCTCTTAGATTTTTATTCAAAGTGTGAATATGTGGCCCTGGATTTGTCAAGTAATTGCTCTACAGTTGGAGTGGATGGATGCCTGTCGGTGGGTTGAAGATCTGTTAGTGATTTTGAGTTAGGATTCGGTGGAGCAGGTAACCCCTTTCTGCCTCAAGCAGTCTCATATACTGTGGAGAACTTATGTGCTAGACTTGGAAGTGTGCAGGATGAAATTTCTATTACCTCTTTCCCAATTATCACTGTTTACACAGGAAGCCACCTGTCTTCTTGGTACCTTGCCATGGTGAAAAGAAGTTTCTTTCTGTACTCGCAAGAGAAGAGACAGATTAAAAAAAAAAAAAAGAAAAAGAAAAAGAAAAAAGAAAAAAGAAAGGAAAGGAAAGGAAAGCATTTGAGCATTTATGGAGAAAAAGCAAATACATATTGCAACAGACCCGGAAGGGTCAGAATGGACTGAATGTTCCTAAATCTTTATGGTAATTTGCTCCAGTAATTTCCATCATAATTAAGAAGCTGATACCAAAACCATTATTGCTATGAGTCAGGCTTGCAAGATCTGCTTCTACAACACATGTAGCTGCAGGCTGCCCATATTCAGCATTTAAATGCTATTAATTTAGAAATGGTTACTAGAAATATGTCTATTAAATGCAAGGTTTAGAGCAATACAGATACACGAAGCTGATAATAAACCCCATCTGTGAGGCAATGAGGAAGTTTTATGCACACCTTGGGTCTCTGCACTCACCTTTGCCCCCAGGAATAGATCAGAGTAATCTTGAGGGATTTTTTTAGTATACTGTGTCCTGTCTGTTTCCCTTCTGCTGGTCTTGCCTTTCTTGTGGTGTGGGTGTCGAGACATAAATCAGTGTTCATCTTGGTGAAGGCAGATGTAGCAAAAGTCACCCCTTTGCTGTGCTTAGGATGTGTCCAAACCAGTGTTGGTGTCTGCTGCCCATCTTGACTTCCATGAGGGCTACTGGAGATTGGATGCTTCTGAGAAGCAAGCTGTGTTATTGACGTGCCAAAAGCATGACACAGATTTCATGTGTTTTCTCTTTGAGTATTATGGAGCTGTTATTAGACAGATGGCTGATATGAATGGATTTCAGCCCTGGGATTGTTCATAAGTTGTCCCCTTAAAAATTTGCTAGTCATTGTTTCTGCTCTAAGATAAGATGACTGACCTTCAGGAAATGCTGAATACAGATCAAGTTATGGGTAAGAATAATGATAGCTACTCTATGAAACACCCTTTAGAGCAAATAGCCATGAAGAGCAGGATAACAGGGAGCATGGGCACATTTGAAATTTGTATAGTGCTTGATGCATGTAACATTGGACCATCCTTCTCTGCAAGATACTGCTTTTATTCCTTCTTCTCAGCATAGGTGTTTGCCATATTTGTTGTTTGACATGCACCACAGGGAACAGTGAATCCTGCCCGTGTGTGACTCTTCTTTTCCAGAGCCATCACCAGGAAAAACCTGACTGAGCGGCAGCATGCTGATACCTTCCAAAGCAACAGAATGGGTTTGACCTAACTAGCTAGCTTGTAAGGGTCTGGCTTTCTTCTAAGTAATTTTGCATTCTCTTTGAAAGTAATTCACCTTTTCAATTCCTATAGAAAGGAGGCAGAAAATGACTCAAGAAAAGGTTGTTCCTCAGCTCCTAGTAAGATCTACACTCCGTTGCTTTTAGAGAGCTATGGGAAAGTGCTGCTCACTCACTGTGTCAGATTTCTGGTCTAGAAGTGTCTAGTGATTTGAAATGTCTGGGATAGATGTTCTTGTGGCTACTGTGTCCCAGTTAGGATTTAGTCAATTATACTTCTGTCCCAGTCTGGGGCCATGAGCAAAGCTGGGACTGGAGGACAGGAATGACTCTTAGCCCTTTCCAGGAGTTAGAATGAACATGCTGCACACTGGTTGGAAGTTTAAAGAGAAACTTGTACTGTGTACAGTTCTGGAGCCCCCAGCACAGGAAGGACATTGAAGTGTTGGAGTGGGTCCAGAGGAGGCCATCAGGATGCTCAGAGGGCTGGAGCAGCTCCGCTATGAGGACAGGCTGAGAGAGTTGGGGCTTTTCAGCCTGGAGAAGAGAAGGCTTCGAGGAGACCTTAGAGTAACCTTCCAGGATCTGAAGGAGGCCTACAGGAAGGCTGGGGAAGGACTATTGACAAGGTCTTGCAATGACAGGACAAGGGGCAATGGGTTTAAAGTGGCAAGGGGAAGATTGAAAGTGGATGTTAGGAGGAGGTTCTTTCCAGTGAGGGTGATGAGACACTGGCACAGGTTGCCNATAAATTCTATTTACAAGAGCATATATATAAAAGGCAATCAGGTACAGTAGGTACAAAACTCACTAGACCCAAACTGGCCTTCTAGCATCCTCCACCCCTTCCACCCTCAGTTGGGCTGAGGGTAGGCTGAAACTGCCCTCCCCAGCTGGGGCCTACAAGGCCTCAGTGGCTCAATCCCCTGCCCCTGCCAACCATCTCCTCCAGGAGCCATGAGGTAAGAACATGCACTGTTCCGAGGGAGAAGCCAAGGGAAGACAGGCAGGGAGGAGAAGGGGGAGAGAGCAGCCAGGCACTGTCTTTTAAGCTGTGATACCAGAACCAAATAACAACATTGCAATATCCTGGGACGAGCAGGTCCATCCCCCTGTGATGCGCCTCTGTCCCTGTGTTTTTGTTTAAGGGGAACTTAGGGTCTCTCAAACTACCACACTACCCTAAAGGACCAGGAGTTATGAGATCTAGCTTCTAGTTTAGGTCTCTAACATGAAATGAACCAGAGAAGTCTGTGGTGCTTTCATGTTATAGCAAGAAGTAGTATGTGCAGTATGCTTTGAATTCCTGTGCTGACAATCTTCACTGCACACACTGCCAGGTGG
Organism: Semnornis frantzii; assembly: GCA_013399775.1. Lineage (NCBI taxonomy): Eukaryota > Metazoa > Chordata > Aves > Piciformes > Ramphastidae > Semnornis > Semnornis frantzii. The sequence goes on from VWYK01088511.1 coordinate 24,768, forward strand.
GGGCTTTCTGCTGTCCTCTGACTCGATACCAGTGGATCATGTTAGTATTATGCAGATGCCAGGGGAAGGCAAGCACTGCTGGTTATGAGCTGGGTCACATTTTAAAAGGAGACTTAAAAAGCAGCAGGATGGTATGTTTTGGGTGTGTCCGCGAGGGAGTTTGCTTTGATAGATCCTTGCTTGCTTGGGTCCTCTTCTTTGGTCAGCTACAACCCCTGGTAGCCTGTGCTGTGAACACACAAACTCTGTGGATGCATTTGGAATTGTATCCCTGATGCCTATTGTGTGTGTACCCTGGTACAGAACAGAACCTATTCCTACATCAGCAGTGAATGAAACATGTAAAGGCATTCCTGCCCTGGACATAGCATATGTTGATGCAAATAGTAGTCCTGCACTTGAAGATTTGCAGCCCCAGCACATATTGCCAGTGAGCTTGCTCCCTGCAGCACAGTCATCTCTCACTGCATAACAAATCTCAAATATCTTTTTGGATGGCTGGGGAAGAGCTCAGAAGTATAATCATTTGCTCTGAGAGTGAATGCGAGAGATTATAAAAAGCTTTTGCAGTATGACTCAGGAAGAAGAATTACTGCGTGCTGTCTAGTGAGAATTCTAAAGCTCCTATAACTGAGAAGTTTTTCCAAGGCCAGGGTTGACCTATTAGCCTGCATTATGGCTGAGGAAAGAGCCACAGAATTATGCAGCAACGCACTTTAATATTGGTTTTGAAGATAAGCCCAAGCAAAAGTTGACTGTACAATCTGATTTACTGGTGGCTATATAATAGGAAGAAATAGCACTTGCTTTCGCACATCTAGCTTGGTTCTTGGGTCCATGAGTGTACTGTAAATACAGACTTTCACTTCCTTTGGGTGCTGAAACTCTAAGTGAAAATAAAATGGTCAGTTAATCAAGATAGTATTTCATGCAAAGATCTCAGATAATTCATGACTAGGCTTGTGCTACTAACAAATTTTTCAGATTTTACTTAGCTGATCTGAAAATGCACAAGGAAAAGGATCTTGATTGTGAATTAAGCAGGCAGGTTGGAAATAAAAAAAAAAACCAAACTGCAGAACTGAAATTAGTTAACTTCAGTACAGATCAGAAGATGCTGTTCAATCCAGATGTACTTTGTTCAGACTTCAGAATACTTTGAAAACATAGTCAAGTAATTAAAAAAAAATCATCAGTAGGTCCGATTCACAAAATCTAAATGTGTTGATTTTTTTTGCTTGGTTGGTTTTTTTCCTTTTTTTTTTGTGGGGGGAAGTTTATTGGGTTTTTTTCTGGTTTTGTTTGGGGTTTTGTTTGTTTTTTGTTTTCCTTTGGAATCCACGTTTTTAAGTGAATAAAAGTGTGCTAGAATCATTAAACATCCACTGCGTCTTTTGTGTTCCTACAACTGAAGGATTTTGCCAAGTTCTACCTTCAAACCTCTCCCCTAGGCAGTAGCAGAGACCCTCACCATCATGGACCGATGCTGGACAGCTCTGAGAAGAGCACTTTTGTTACACTGGTGCCAAAAGCTGGGTAATATCACTTGACTGAGACACAAATGAAAACTGTGGAGAGCTGCTGCGATTTAGAGGAATGACCCTGAGCAGTGGCTGATTTGGGCAGGGCTGTGCGGGGTGGCTTGTGGCTGCTGCTGGGGAGCCACTGCAGCAGTAGGAGTTCTGGCTTACAGGAGCTGCTCATGGAACAAAATGTTCCCTCTGTCTCTGGCATGGATTGAGATATGGCTAGGCAGTGAGCTTACTGACCCAGCACAGGATGTCTGTGGGATGGAAAGGAGATTTTTTTGGACAAGAACTTTGAGAAATTCTGCAGGAAAAACTTGTGCAAGCAACTGTATTTAATCTTGGTTGCTGCCCAGACGTGCATGCTCGTGATTTGCAAAGTTTGTTCGAGAAGGGGTCAGTCACGTAACTCCACTGCGATGGACACTGGAAGGATCTTACTCCTTCACGTAAAAAAGATCCGAGTGGGGCAAAATAGGTATCTGCTGCCAGAGGAAGTGAGCTCTGAGCCTTGGCTAGCCTCAGTCTGTGGTAGGTTCAATTACAATAAATGTGTATATTTCATGCTCCCAATAATAACCCAATTAGAGGCACTTTGAAAGGAGATAATGCTTGATCTTTTTGTTGAAAAGTTGTCCAAAATGCACCAACTAAGAGAAAAGAAAGAATTCCTTGGAGCTCACATCATCAATGATGTCTGGACTGAGCAAACAGACCTTAGTTCAATGGATTCTAATTCTCTACCACTTATGGAAGGATTAGAGAAGTACAACTGAGAGATTGTGTTCACACAAACTCTGAGTTCCTTTTTTCCCCCTTATCTTGCTGCAGATATAGACTATATTTGTTTAAAACTTCTGAAGCTACTAGGGCCCCCTTTGGCAAAAATCACTACTGCAAAAAGAAAGGTTGCAGTACAGAGTGCTATCCTCATCTGTAAGGTCCCAACCTGAAGGCACTCTTCATGCATTACTCACTTCTACATGTGTGTGTCTCTCCAAAAATTCAGCCCTGGGGGAAAACCTAATTTATCCAAAATTTAGCAGCTGTAGCTTTACTTTCCTGAATTGGGCCCATATATACCAACACTGAATGTGATTTATTAAATAGAAACAAAACATCAAGGTAGTACTGCAACATGAGAAACAATTATACAGTATGAGATTAGGATTGGGTAAGAAATTGTAGTTGTCATTGTTGAAAATCTTGGAATAAGAAATGTGCTGAGAAGGATCTGAAAGATAGTGGGATGCTCCAAGTAACCATTCATACTGGGATGTTCAAGGTAACCATTTTTAGCTGTAAGAATTGAGTGAACTGGAATTTCTGATTTGGCTACAGTGGTGGGTAAAGGAGCTCTGATCTGTGAACCACACAGACCTGTTTTTTCTCCTCTAAAGGCCGGTATGATGACTTGTGGCCAGACTTGTGTCAGCTGTTGGCTTCCTTGATGAGGTTTATAGTTAGAGAAAGTCCTGCTCCTGTCCTTCTCCCAAAAGGAAAAAGGAACAACAGAGAAGATAGAAGCAGTAAGGAGATGTAATTGGGTAGCATGAAGGTTGCAGGAAATAGAGAACTGAGGACAAGGGCAAGTGAAGTTATTCGTTAAGTGATCTTTTCTGTTTGCTAGTTGGGCTAACAGCATCTGCAAGCTCCATAATAACCAACTTGTCAGGAAAAGACAAACTGCTTGCTTTACTTGGAATGATGTGGGAGACAGATGATGAGAGAGAAAAATCCATACAATGTGACAGGAAGAAAAAAAAAAAGAAAGCAACCTTCAACATGGAAGAGCCATGCAGGGAAAAATGGGAACAACTCACGAGACAGTTGCTGCTTCTTGTCCCAGTAGTTAATGCACTAGACAAAGGAGGCTGCTCTCTGCATTTCTTTGTGTGACTGTATTGTCTGTTTAAATGTATTTGCTGGTGACCTGGAATTTTGGATGGGCATTGGCTGGATTTTTTTTTTCCTTACGGAGATTGTTTCCCTGTTTCATAATAGGAGAAATTTAACTCTTCTAAGAAAAGACAACTGAGGCCTTACTTCTGTGGTCATGCCAATAATAACAGTTACTATTTTCTTGTGCAAACATTCTTTCAACGCAAATGATTTTTTGTACAAAATATACGGCTTTCTCCCCAAAAAATATTTAAATTCTTCTCTAAATGCAGTGGGAGTTTGCACATTGATTTAATGGTTGCAGTATCAGGCCCTTGAGGGAAATGTTCTTCTTTGATCTTCTATTAATCTACTTGCTCTTGTTATCTTTGTTGCAGTGAAACTTTTCTGTACAAGGATGAAGTTACTGTCTTGTCCTCAGAACCTCTGGTGATCCTCCCTCATTTTGGCACAGGTGAGCATATCTGCAGTTGCCTTTTCTGGCACATATATACAAATACCTGAGCAGTTTTCTCTGTCCTGGTGGCAAATAGAGACAAGGATACCTCTTCCAGCAGAAATGGGTGATTAAGTGGCAGATACCAGGCCACTATACATACCATGAAGAGTTCTGGCTGGTGTTGTTTGCAGTTCTGCTTGTTAATACCTAAATTGATGAGATGAATCTGCACCACACATCCGAATTCTCATTTTCTGGTTGCTGACATCACCTCTCCCTCATGCTGTTGGCACCAACAGGGGCAGAATCTGGTGCTGGTCACTGGGGCTACATGCTAGGCAGTTTGTCCTGTCGAAGGGACAGTGGTATCAGCTCTCTGATGGAGACATTCTTCTGCCCTTGCACTGCGGCACTGACAAGTGGAAGGGTGCTATTGCCTGTGCCTGTACTGCGGATGGAGGCACCTTGCATCCCTTACCCTCTGATCTTGGGAGCAAGAGAAGCTGTTTGAACTCATTCCAGCTCCTTCTCTCCATGTACATTTGAGTGTCTTCCTAAAAGAAAGAAGGCCATGGAGAGAAGTTTTATCTTGATATTTTAGGAGGATTAGTGGGCACCTGGGGTCTTGAGCTGTGAGGTGCACGAAATAGTTACACCTGCCTAGCAGTGGGCATAGCCTCTGGGAACAGTCCAGGTTCACAGGGGAGGAGAATGGGAAGGAAACCAGAAGACTGGAGATGCAAAGGCATTTTAAATATAATTTTGTCTGAAGGATAAATCTGCAAGCTTCTGCAGGGTCTGGGGAAAGTGGGGCTGAAAAATGATGTATTTAAACCAGCAAATCAGTGGGCTTTTTACTGCTTGAATTCCTTAGTCAGTATGACTTGATGGAGCTTCAGTTCTGTGCTGGAGTGAAATGATCTGGCATATCTTCTATGCACATGGTTTCCCCTCTGCAGAGATGCCCTATGCATACATTTGGTGTGCTAATAAAGCACAATGTCTGTAGCTGCACAGTACAGAGCAGCTGAGGGATTAGAAATAGTTATATAAATATGGTCAAAAGAGATAACATAAAATGAATTTTCCAGCTCAATCACTAGCAGACAGCGATAGGTCTTGCAGCCAGCCAGGTGCTGGCTAAATGAGCAGACCTTGCAGTGTTGCACTTTCAAGCTGAAAAGGGAGAGAGGGCCAGGGCTGGGGACCATCCTTGGAGAGGCTCTGACCTTCCCCAGGAATTCCTCCTCTTGTGTATCACAGCCAATTCCAAGTGCTGCAGAAAGACAGAGTCATGCCTCAGACCTTTCCAGATCCTATAGGACACAACTAGTACCACGAACCACGTCTATATGGTGTCAGAGCTGGCTAACCCCTCTTGTAATCAAAACTGCAAGCTGAATAACTGAAACCTTGCATTAGATCTGGAAAACAAACCATTCTGTTTCATATACATCACCATCCCCAGTATGGATAGCAGGGATAACACTTCAGCTGGCAGCACTGACCATGAGGTTTAACAGAATGCAGCTTATTCTTCCATGACTCTCAGTCCTGGAGTGCTGACAGCAAGGGACTAAAAGTGGGCCAAGGAAATTGATGCTGAATGTGAGTCTGGTACAAGGCTGAATTCAGCTTGGATTTAATATTACTCAAATACCACAGGTGGTTTCTGTTAGGATTTGGCCTCATATGGCAAGCCTGAAGTCAGGTCAGCTGTTCAGTGAGATCCAGTGTTGAATTCTCATGAGTATGGTGAACTGAGTGAGATTTCAGTCACACCTGAAGCAAAAAATAGTCCCTTTCCTGTTTGGGTGTGAACTTGGGACCAGAAATCACAGGGGTTGGTGTGAAGTGTACATAGATGTAAGAGTGGGCTTGGGTGTACACACGTTTTAGTTTTCTTTAGCTTAAATGGGATTTGTACAAACGAGCTGTCACACGGACCTGACGCTGCGCCTCGTGACTGCAGGCTGATCCTTCACTCTGCTAATCCAAGAGTGGTTGTTTTATCAACTTCCAGTTGGTTTCAGAGGAACCTCAAGGTGTACTCTCAGAAAAGCCGTGAGAATTTTTGAGACTGTGGTGAGAAACCGCAGCAGCTCATCAGGTCATAAATTATGTCATTAGCATGTTGAAGCTGAACCAAGTGGGAGCCCTCCACAGCCCACCAGAGATGAGTGCTCAAATGCCTTTCATGAAGTTGGCTCTAGTTTATCCTGTGCTTTTTGGACCCAGCATTGCTTGTGGCTATTCTGACAGATACTGTAAAAGACTGCGATGTAAAAAGAGGGACTTTCCAAGATGTTTGGGGATCCAGTTTGCTACGTGTTGATTAGGATTGGCTTCTGCTAACCTGGTTCAGTCAGAAATGCTCTGGAGAAATGCCAGAGAGTGGAGCAAAATGGGATTATAACCCACGAGCAGAATGCAGTCAAACTCCCACACTTCTAACATTACACCACAAAGCAAGGATGATTTCTGTGCTTTCTGAGACAAGCCATATAAAAGCAGAAAAAAATTCCTGTGCTGGGTCAAAAGGATCAGCCAAGAGCCCAGAGAAACCTGTTAGTGTGAGTTTGGTGACATCATCAAACTCTAGTGAGAAAGAAAGAGTTACCAAGAGTTACACACTAAAGGTAGGTACATTTGACCTAAAGACTTAAGAAATAAAATTATTCCAAATACACAAGTATTAGGACCCCAGAGGAATCTGTAATGACTGGAGGTCCCAAAGGAGTAGCACTAACCACATCCTTGATTTTCCAGGCTCAGTATTAGTTGGAACTGACCCTACTCTAATTTTAATGTCTGCTGTGTGATGGGCCAAATCAGTCATTGGCAATTTGATCCACCATACCCATAAGTTAGCTGGTTTACTAGCTCATGTGTATCTGCATCCACAATTTAATAACTGTATTCTGTTCTCCTTTATTATTTTGGCAGTGAAAAAAGAAACTGGCTGGTTTATTAATTTCTAATCAATAAGTAGCATAGAGGATTTTTTTTTTTTTGAGTTTCAGCAGTGTCAGTCTCGAAGGTACAGAGACTTTGAGCTATTTGACTCTATTTCTAAAAGAAGACTTTGTCCTTCACACTAGTTCGATTTTAAATATTCAGCCTTTCCTCTTCCACCTCCTCCCCATGCACAGAGGATTTGGAGGAGTCTGCATCTCAGTGCCTGGTTTTTGCTATCCTTAGGCAGTAAAATGATCAAATATGGCTTAAAAAATACATAAAGAGCACAAGAGCTGTTCTTTTTACCAAAAGGCTGGTTTTTGCAGAGTCATTTTTTTGCTTATAACTATATACTAGCAAAGCCTGAGGGAGCTGTAAGGTGGATTTGTGGAGGTGGTTTTGGTATTTTTAATCCCTGTGAATTTCACCTGTATTTCTGAGGTTGAATCACAAGCAAAAAGAGTTTATAATAATAATAATAATAATAATAATAATAATAATAATAATAATAATAATAATAATAATAATAATAATAATAATAATAATAATAATAATAATAATAAATCCTTATTTTCCAACTCTGGTTTTACCCAGGTATGCAGCAATTTTGTTTTATCACCGAAGCACCCATTGTATTAGAAAGCCTTGTTTACATGAAGCTAAACCCCTGGCTGATGGGCAGAGCTGTTTCAATTTCCTTCAGTCATTCCCACTACTGATTGTATATTGAAGGGAAAATCCTCACTGCAATACTGGACATGCCACGCTCTTAGCTGACTGACGTTTATTAACTCATACAAAGTTGCAAATGATGTACCAACACAGCTCAACAAAAGAGCCCAGTGTTGAGCCTAAATCAAGGTCCTAAATCATAGGCCATGGTGTGACAAACTGCACAATGTTTGCCAGTACTTTTAAAATGGGGCTTTCTTGCCAGGCTGAGAATCCATAGAGCCCAGCCAAAGAAAACAATGGGAGGGAGCCAGGGTTCTCCCAAGCCTTGGCATGAAATCCACAATAGTAGCTTTGGCTGAGGTCCATGGACTTGAGCACATGCTCCATAAGGTCACTTCAGAACACCATAATTACTTGGTATTTACCTCAGTGAATTTTGCAGATAATAATAACAACAACAATAATAAATAACAACAACAATCTTAATAATGTTCCACCAGCACAACTTAAGGTCTCTGTTATGATCCCAGACCTTTACTGTCTCACAGGGCCTTGTCTCTGGTATTGCATGGTGCAGTGAGGAATCGTAGTCCAAATGGCTAAATAATAGCAGCGATATGTAACACATCATGCCCGGGCAGTCAGAGTGGACTTCATGTCCTGGGTTGTCCTCAAACTCATCAGCAGTGTTTGTCACTGCCATTCAGTGTTATTTACTGACCTCTAGAGGGTTGAATTCAGGGGTCACTGCTGAGTTTGCCTAAGGTGAGAGTTTGCTTTTTCATCCTTTCACTTACTGGCAGTCCTGTTGAAGATCTGAGCAGAACATTAGGGCTGGAAAACAGCCCCAAATCTAGAATATGGTTCTGAGCAACTCCAAATGGGACATGGAGACTGAAATGCCAAGTCTAATCTGAATTTCAGAGCATGGATCAGATGGTACAAAACTTCCTTTGATCCCGTAGCTCACAAATCAAGATGTTTGACAGTGGGACCCTAAACATTCCCCCTAAAACTGATTACTCCATCACAGAGAGAGGACTGGGGATAAAGATCCTTGTCCTGCCCCTTCTCAGGGCTGTCTCTGCTGTCTGGAGTTTCCAGGACTCAGCAGTAACTCACTAACACTCAGCCTTTAATATTTACATTTTAAAAAAGAAACCACATTTGATTATTCAGCATTCTTCTTTTACATTTTTATTGCCATTTGCAGAACTCCTCTGAAGGCCAGAAGAAACCTTTCTGTTTGACATATTTAATATTTTAGCACTTCATAGTGTCTTTAGACAAAAACGTCAAACATGCACATGTGTTTTGGCAGCTCTGCTTGTGGCCTCTGTTCTGTCTCTGGCCTTGAGAAGCAGAAGAATGAAAGAAAAAAAAAAAAACAAACCCCAAAACAAGCCACAAAAACCCACCCTTAAACTGGGTCAGCGCTCTTGCCTTTATTTTTGTTGATAGCTCCATTAGGAATTTATGCATTGATAGAGGAGAAATAGGGATAAACATATGCCCTGAGCATGTGTCCTTGAAAAACAATGTCACATCTTAATTTTCTTGGTCTGGCAATGCATGCATTCCACCCTCTCTGTGATGTAGAACTAATGAAGATAGAAGTGGAAGAAAACCTATAATCAAATCCAGTACATACCAGGCATAGCACACCAAGAAGCACATCCGTCTGAAATCTCATGGTGCTGGAAGAGAAGTCCAGGCCACGCAGCCACGACAGCCCAGTATTTCTTACTGGTGATTTTTTTAGGCAGAGTTCTGCATCCACAAGAACCAAGCAAAAGGGCTGCCTGGCATTGCTTCATGTCAGGTGCTTATAACCAGCGATACTTGGGGAGAGGCTCAAATACACAGCGGTGCAGTTGTTAGGAAAGACTAAAAGCAAGAACTGAACATTTTCTTCTGGTTGCTTGGGATCTCTTTCCCTGTGCTTCAATGCCCTGTGTGCACCATGGGAGCTTTGTGCATGGTCATGGTTAGGAACCCCAAAAAAGACTAGAGACTGGTGAACCTGGAGTGAGGAGGGCTTGTTCCGGTGTGCGGTGCTAGGCAGCCCAGTCTCCCCAGTGCCTGCGTGCTCCTATCTGCCTCCTTCCAGATGATGTTTTGTTGTTGTTGCTTTTGTTTTGGACTAGGGCACAAATTCCTCTGGGCAGAAGAGATTTGAGGGTTTTTACAGAATCGTGTGTGCAGATTTGCACAATGAGATTCCTGTATGTGAGCAGGGTTCCTGTGGTAGTGCCTATGGCAACAAGGGTAGAAATGATAATAATGATAATAATAACAATATGACAGTAATGATGATAATATAATAATAAAATATAATAATAACAACAACAACAACAACAACAACAACAATGACAACAACCTAAACCAACAGCTGGTGAGAGAAGAAGAAGAAATGTGATGTGACTTTCCAGATGTCACACAACAACTCAGTGTCAGAGCCCTGAAAATAAACCCCCTGTGTATCCTGTCTGCCAGTCCAACACTTGGGGCTGGAGAGGACAGCACTGGCTGGTGACACCTCCTGATCTGGGTTGATTTACAGTCTCAACAGATTTGAGGAGAAAGAAATGAATAATGCAGCTTGTTCTTCATAACTCTGGAGTTCCATTTTTTGTGCTGTTATTTTAGACCCTAACCTGAAAATCCTGTTAACCTTCAATCCTGTTAAATATAGCCCTGTAAATCTTATTATCTTCTACCCCATACTATTGCAGCTTAGCCAGTATCTTAGCTGTCCTGTGCTTCAAGAAAGTGGCTACTCATTGAGGCATTAGCCAAGAAACTGGGATTAATTTTTTTTTTCTTTTTTTATACAAGTTCCATGTTTCCACTGTTTTTAGAGATCCCCTGAAAGTCACTTTGCTTTTGTCTCTTTAGGTGCTTGGATGTAAACCAGGAATCTTGAGTTGTCTGACAAGAATTAGCTAAAGGGACAGAAATTTGTGGGTGCCCCATTTTTCTTAGCTTGTGGGTTTTATTATCAGAATCTTTTAACCTTAGTGATTTGCAAATGCCTGATCCCTGGCAGTCCACTACCAGGCATCTGGGATCTGCTCTGGGTTACTTAGCTATCAAATTGTTCAGTCTTTATTAGGAAGTTATTTGTCCTTGTGCATAGTGATCCCACATCCTCTTCTCAAAAAATAAGCTACTAGAACAATGTTGCATGACCATCGGTTCGTACTCTGAAAACTTAAATTCTTTAAAGCAAAAGTGAAATGCTCACCTTGTCTCCTCCCACTGTACTACACCCTGGCTTGTCATCTACTGGGTTCCTGCTCTCTTCCTCCCAAGTATACTTGGTGAGCTTCTATAGAGACAGAGATTTCTTCATCCTCCCATCATCTCAGCCTTGAAGAGAGCCACTCTGGAGTATCAGAGCATTGTGGCATTATCATTTTGCAAGACCGTTGAGGTAAAAATGTGTTTATGTTGGCTTTGGCAGGACCAGGATCATATCAGTTGATACTGCCCCAGACTGGAGGAGAACTTCCGTAGTCTTCAGTTATTTACCTATCACTGACCCAGTGAGTGACCCCATGTTTACACAGGGAAAAGCATGGAAGTGGTTAATCTGAGGTAGTTGGGCAGCCATGTCTCTGCCTGTCAGCTTTACATCTCCCCCAGATGTGACACCTGATAGGGAAGCCACTGGTGGGAACTGACAGAAGGATACAGAGGAGGCAGATAAGGAATAGCATGAAATTGTCTTTTGCTTCCCTGTGAGTGCAAGGGAAGAAACTAGCAGGTGTTTTCAAGGGGCGAGTGGCTTGAACTGAACACCAGAAACCCAATTCTCATCTCTCAGGATACTCCTCTTAAGCCTCTTGTGAACCTAACTTCTTGGCTCTGGTGGCAGCTCAGTATGGTTGTTGAGTGGACTCAGATATCTGCACATCTGTAAATGATGAACGATAGCAATTACATGTTCCTTCTGAAAGACAAAGCAGTACATTGAATATTGTTGGCAGGGAGCAAAGCCCAGGAGGACCAAGCTTCGGCCTGCTGATTTGAACCGTCCCCTCTAGTAAAGGGACATGGTTGTCACGGTGCTGCTTTACCATTCCCTCCTTCCCTCCTTTGGCTTTCTTTTCAGTGGTCCTTTCTCTGAAAAATGCATCCAACGGCTTTGATCTACAGACCTGCAAGAATGCAGATGGTGAAATTGAGGGAAAGGTACAGCACTGAAAGGCACGGGAGTGAGTAGCAGAAACAAGCAGAGAGCCAGTTTCTCCTGGATCCTCCTCCTGTGCTCAGGCATTAGAGATGGATGTCGTTTAATTTCTGGCAAAATTAATAACCCCTTGCATGTGTTGTCAGTGGCACATTTCATACTCATTTTCAACTTGTGAAGACCCACAGCCTTCTGCAGTACAGCAGATTTCAAAGCATGGATTACCTTCTGCACATTTGGATCCCCTGTGCTTGCCCATCCCAGGACCTGTTTGTGTTGTACATTTAAACCCAACAGCAGGGAGTAAGCCTGTTTTGGTGAAGTGAGTTCATGCATGGAACCACGCCAAAGCTTAATGAGCAATCAGAAAGGTGAAGGAACATTCAACATGCTTATTTGTCACTGCTGTTGCTCCCAGGGGTGTCCTTTAACCCTATGAGTTCAACACTATATTATGCAAGTTTTGTTTTTGTGCTTAGTGGAGTGTGTAATTGTCCCTTCAGTGACTTGAAGAATTCTGAATGTTCAAAGATCATTTGGGGAGCACGGGGGTGGAGGGGGAAACCCAAGCAGATAAGTGACCTATTTAGGCAAGGTTCACATTGATTTCGCTTTCTGTTTGGTTTGCATAACTGCTGCTGATATGGACACCTCTTCCTTCTGCACCAAACTTCAGAACTGCTGGCACAAGGTTATCTTGCTTCATGGTTGCTAGTGATCTCTGTGTTACATGGTAGAGCCTTCTAAGCACTCTGCCTGTTACACCTGGAGTCAGGTTCTGGCTAAAATCAGTTAATAAGCGAAAATAATTTGTTTTTTTTACCTTCATCTGGAATAAAATTACCCAGTTCCCCAGTCAGTATTCTGGAATATGAAGTGACGAATTCAGAAGAGAGTTTGCTTGGGACAATCTAAAAAGATTAAATGAAATAAGTGTTCTTCTCCTGCCCTGTCCTGTCAAAGTGACAAACCCAGAAGAGAGTTTGCTTGGGACAATCTAAAAAGATTAAATGAAATAAGTGTTCTTCTCCTGCCCTGTCCTGTCAGCCAGCTGCAGAGACCAGAGCCACCTCCCCAAGGCAGCTTCAAGGGGGTTGTCGGAAGTTAATTCTGCAGTTCCTGGGTAACTTCTGTTGGTTTGGCAGACACTTGGGTGGCACTGGTGTTAACTATGCAGGCAAAAAGTATGAAGAGAGACAGGCCAGATCTATGCATCTGGACACTTAGCAATGTGAGCTATACAAAAATGACAGGTTTGGAGAAGAAGATGAAGGGACGTGCTGGGCTGCAGATTTGGCCGCAATCCAGAAACATCACTGAAGGCAGAGTGGAAGCTCCCTGCGAGAGACAAAAGTAGCTGTGGTTAAGGTGGTTCTTGAGGGCAGTCTTTATTCAGGCAACTGAAAAAGGAACACGTAAACTTACACCTGCAAGAAGTGCATTCGTGTGGGTGTGAGCCAAAGCCCATGGAAGTTGGGAGGAATCTTTCCACTGACTTCAATGGGCTTCGAATCCAGGTCCCCAGTGATTGGTTCAAAGTGACACATAAGGCTATTTCTGTCTGACATTTTTTTCCTTTCTGCGTTTTCCAAAAACACCACGAAGAGAAGAACAAGTGAAAACTTCATCTGTTTTGCTAAAGAACTGAAGGTTGTGTTATTCCCTAGTATCCTGGGGCTTTCTGTACAGACTGGCAGGCTGCAGAGCTGCAAAACTGAGAGGTCTCTCTTTTTTTTTTTTTTTCTTTTTAATGAGATAAGTAATCTAAGCTATTTACATTCTTCTTCTACAGATTGAACCGATGGAATGGAAAGATCTCTGGCAACATTCAGAAATGTGGTGTTTACTTGCTTTAGTGCATTACTGGTTGCAGCAGGCGTATGAGACAATTTTTTCCTAAATTTGTAGAAACAACTAACAGATTCTGCAACC
>VWYK01088511.1:40371-68694 GCA_013399775.1 Semnornis frantzii
TTTTTAATGAGATAAGTAATCTAAGCTATTTACATTCTTCTTCTACAGATTGAACCGATGGAATGGAAAGATCTCTGGCAACATTCAGAAATGTGGTGTTTACTTGCTTTAGTGCATTACTGGTTGCAGCAGGCGTATGAGACAATTTTTTCCTAAATTTGTAGAAACAACTAACAGATTCTGCAACCATCTATGAAACAGGGCACTCGCCAGAAGCAGTTTAACACAATAGCTGGCAGTAATGGGCTCATTATGCATTTCAGTTCTGTTTCTTTGAAGTTCCCTTTATCTTAACTTTTCTTCTTCACCTGTATATGGCGTGGGCTCTGCTGTGGCTATCAGTAATATGGATCGGCGAAGGCCTCCAGCTCTGATTAAGGCATTAAACGTCTAATTTTTCTCTGAAAGAAGTTTCAAAGGAGCTTGGTTGCTCTTTTGTGGATTGATGCAGTTTTAAAGGATTTTACAGTTGAATAGCTGTAGATGGGTTGGCATACAAACTTTCCTGTTGCTGTAAAAGGAATGGGTAAGAAAGCATTGACTGATGCATCTCTAGAGACATCATGCAAGAGCTTAACTTAGTCCTCTTTTTTAATAGAAACTTGGATCTCAAGCGCTACTCTTGTGTAATGACAAGCAAAAGGAAAAACTAACAGGCTTGCTTTCTTTCTGAACCCTTCAGTAGGCTTTAAAGAGGGACTTTTCTAACAGGAGCTTGTGTAAGGGCAAAAAGATGACTGAAGTGCTGATGAAAAAGATTTTAAATGCAGCTAGAGCAATGTGATGAGTAAGCTGGGACTGGCAGCCTTTCCAAGCAATGTGTGAGGCTGTGTTTTCCTCTGCCTAATTATTGGGAGTGCCTTTCCCAGAGTCATGAGGGTCTAAATGACCAGTGAGAAACAGTGGCTCCCCTTGAATCTGGAGCGGTGTCTGTGGGAGCTTTCTTGTTCCCCTGTTTCAACTCTGGTTCAGGTCATGTGCATCCACCAGCTTGCAGACATGGTGATGGTGACCTGATGTATGGATCCTGAGAGCAGGGTGCATCAGTGACAACCTCTCACACCAGAGCAGGTCCTAAACCTTTCTTGCACATCCTACTTCCAGCAGAAGACTGGCTTTTAAAGCCTGTAACTGTCACAAATTTTACTAAATCATGGTCTTCCAACATACAGTTTACACTTTCACAATGCTTCACAACTTTGTCCAGAAGTATTTGTCTTTATATTTAATGTGTTTTGCCCTTTGATTAAAGCTTCTGCTGACAGCATGCTTGGCTAGGGATGTGCCAGCTCACAGAGCAGGGTATATGATGGCAAAAGAAGCGTGTTGTGCTCTGAAAGAGCTATTATTACTGCTTGCATTTTCAATCACAGAGCTGGACTTTGGCTTGCTACTTCACAGATTCCAAATCCATAATTACTGGCTGCTGCCTCTGCTGTGAAACACTTTATTAAGTCTTTAAAGTCATTAAGGATTTTCAAGAAATTTATGGGAACTCAGCTCACATCATTTATTTGTTTATATAGCCTAGGATCTCCCAAATATGTGGCCTGTAGAGTTTCTGTAGTGAAGCCTGTGCTCACCCACATCTGCTTAGGAGCCTGATGGAAACTGCCTGTTTCATCTTATGCTGCCCTGTCTTTGTGTGAGCTGTCATGGGGTGGAATGCACCCCACATCAGGACAGAGAATGATTCCAGCAAAATTATGTGGGATTGTTGGACTTAGAGCCCATCTTTTGCGGGAGATAATGACCTCTAGAGCCTGGACATGTGCTATAAGATCAGGTAAAGCTCCCATCTGAGCTCAGAATGGGTAAGAAAGTTGGGAATTGGTGCCAAGTATTATAAGGGAATACTGTTTCCTCCCACCTTGAATCAAAGGGAGCCGAAGGGAGTTGGAAGCTTGCATGGCTGCTTGAACCAGGCAAGGTGTGGCTTTGTGTGGGATCACGCTTGACTGAGGAGAATTAGTATTCAGCAGGATGGCTCAGAGGTACAATTCATGATCCTAAGTACCATAATTTAATTAATATGTTCCTCTTNGTATAATGTTTGGGGATACATTTGTAGTCCGTTTTAGGTGTGTGTTGTTACAGACCTCAGAACTAGCTTTTTACTCCACTGTTGGAGATCTGTACCCTTCAGGCTGAAACTGGGAGTCCAAACTGGCAACATTCAATGTGAAATAATTGTGTCTTGGTCTGTAGAGCATTCATCTATTACAGGATTACTTCTAATGCAGAAAGCCAGTTGCTATTAGAGTCTTAAAATAATCATGTGTAGCATAGTGTAAAGATAACTTTGCAGCAACCAGCTCACTTCTGACACCAGTCCAGCATGGTCTGTACTGATGTCACAGTAGGGGCTGAAGACTGTCCCTACAGAAAAGGCTTAACCCCACTCTTGTGGAACAGAAAGGCCCTGTGTTTCTGCAGGCAGGCCAGACCAGTGTGTCTGCATCTACACTGCTGTACAACTTTGTGCCAGACTGCATTTATTTATCTCTGGGTGCTCCTTAGGATTTACCCAGTTGGTCTCCTGGGATGGAGTAGTGGGTTCTGTCCTCTGCCTTTAAGTGCCCTTAGCAGTGTGGATATCTGTTAGATGCAAGTTCTGCAGCTGACTTGGAACTGATAACCCCTGTCTCTGCCATTTGGACTTGCAGTGACAGCACATGTACAGCATCAGGCAGACACATGGGTCTGGGGTCTTTCTCAGAGCCTCTTGGCATTGCCTGCCAGAGGCTCATCTGGAAAGAGAAATGCCAGTGTGTGCCTCTGGATTTCAGGACTGCCTCAAGGTGCTCCAGAAGTTCCAAAGGTAAGTACAAGACTGGCACTTATCCAATGATAGAGGCACACGTTCCAGTATCCTTGTGTTAGTGATAATTACAGTCAGCTATGGCCCAGAGCCTGTAAAGTTTTCCCTCCTCATTTGTGGTTGCAGACCACTAGGTGTGTAATGTAGGCTAGCAATGATACTCTTTATTGTCCATGAATTCCAAGGACATAAAAGCCTGTGCCAGGGCAGGATTAGACAGCCTCATGCCTCTCAGACCTTCAAGAGGCCACTGGCTTCTCTTTCTCACCAGTGTTAATCGGCACAGCTTTGCTGACACAGGGGAAGTGTCTGGAGGAGCACAGGCGGCTCTGCCTTGGCAGCCTGCCTCCGAGAGCTCCAGGCAGGGGAGGATGAGATATACCATACGCCTCCATTTCCTGATTTGCAGTATATCAAGATATAGACAGATCTTTATTTTTTGATGTGAAAGCAGAATGAAAAACTAGGTTAAATCAGTCTTGAGGGATATTAAGCCAGTTCTCAGGAAGCCTATGCAATTATTATGCCTCATCCCAGCCTTCTTGATTGGGAACATGCCTTTAAGAACATGATCAGCCCCAGGAGATCTCCCCCGTAGCCTGGGAATTCCACTGTGTCTGCTGACAAGGAGGGAGGCTGGGCCACAGAAACTCTCCATTCAGAAGGGAAAGTTTTTCTTCCTATTTTTCTTTCTCCCTTTTCCACCCCTGCCCCTCTTCTCACCCTCCCCAACCCCTCCCCGCCTTTTAAAAATTTTTTGGCAAATTACAACTGTGCACGTTGGATTCTTTTGTCAACCAAATCTAATGGGACTGGCCAGAGCTGAATGGCTGGTCTGTGCGATGCTCAGACTCAGTTTCTTTTCAGGTGCTCATTTCTTGTTTCCAGATGACGATTAGCATCTGCCTTTGGGCTTTGAGCAGCTGTGGACACTGAGCTGGAGGGCGCTTGTGGGAGATGTAATTTCTTACATTAGGCTGGCTGGGCTTTGGGTCTGAAGAGGTACATCTTCAGCCTCTGTGTTGTCACAGGGCTGTGAAAATAGAGTAGGGTGAGCAGTGAGAGTTTATCACCTCTTCGAAAGGTGACGAAGGCCTTCAGTATTTTGGCTTTCATTCAGATTCCCTTCTGCTTCCTGCAAAGAATCAGGTTCCCAGTTTAGCTAGGATGAACTGGTTTGGGGGATGATGAGAGGAAAAAAAAGTTAATCAAATCTCAAGCAGTAGCCCAATACTCAAGGCCAACATGCCTGTGATTTCCTTTGTTACCCTGTGAAACTCCTGAGCTACCTGGTCCCAGGCTAGCCAGGGATCCAGCTCCTGGAGTCTGAGGGTGCTTTTCCATGGCATTTAGAGAACAGGTTGCCAGGTAGAGAATTTTATTGATTTGATATTCTGACAAAATCCAACCAGAAATTCCAAGTGGAGAGAAATAACTCTAGCCACTACAGCTGAAAGAATGTGAAACCTTCAACCTGGCAACTGCTAGAGTGGGCTTCCTTCCCATCCCCTCTGTCCCCTACATAGCCCCCTGGCCCCAAGAAAATATGTGGTTCTCACACACACACACACACAGACACACACACAGAGACAGCCTGTTCTGTTGAGAAATTTACAGTTTGTCTTTGAGAGTGACCATCCATTATGGTTCAGTGCAGCTGTTCACGTGAAGACAGCTTTAACCTCTTCCAGAAACTGCTGGTACACATCTGTGGATGTCTCTCCCTCCAGCCCTTGCTCAGTCAGTCCCGTGGGGTAGGAGAGAAGTGCTACCACCTCCTCCACCCTTCGAGGCCACAGGGGAAAACCTGGTGGCTCTGCACACCCATATGGCCACTTCCTGTGGTCCCTTTGCCCTCGTGTCTGCTCTGTAAATGCATGCACCCCTCCATGCGCTCCTTGCTAAACAAGGCAGAGATCTACCCCTTGCTATGAACCTCTTGTGCATTTTATGATGTTTAACTTTGAAACAACAGCTTCCCCCAACTCAGCTCTGATTTCATCTATTTATGGATCAACTACTGTATACGGTGTTGAGATGCCATCAGCTTTTAGTTCATACTGCAAGCTCCCTCCTCAGTCTGTCTTCCCTGTATGCCCAGCACGAAGCTCTCCATACACACAAGGACATGCATTGCTCCCTGTATCACTGCTCACTCCTTTTCCTCTGGTCATTGCATTCAGTCACAAATCTTCCTCAGCCTGCTTCAATGGGGCCTGGGTGCCTAAGTCACTGCATGGTATAGACATTCAAAGAAGGTACATTAGCTTCTGCCTTTTCCATGAACAAGCTTGTGACTCTGTAGTTGTTCCTCCACCCCATAAGTGCAGAAGGAAGGAGGAGACCCCTACTTTGACCTGGCTGAAAAATGTTTCCCTCCCCACACAGTGATGTTTGTCAGAACCAAGTTATTGATGTGACTTGTCACCCTTGTCCTGCCTGGGTGACAGGACACCATCCCATCAAAGTGCAAGGATTGCTGTGGTGCTGTGGCAGGGTGTGCAAGGCTGTAGCAGACCTGAGCTTTTAATCCCTGGACAACCTTCTTTCCTCCCCCTGGGTGGGTGAAGGATGACAGAATAAATATGAATTCAGGGCTAAGGCTCTGAAGGTGCCTGAAATTAGGACTTACACCAACCCATAGCCCACTTCCATGGACAGTGACCTGCACTGGCACGAGAATGCCCAGTGGGTGTTTGGGTTGCTGTGGCTTTTGGAAGGCAGGGTACATGGAGCATCTCTCTCCCTAAAGGTTTTGGTGGCTCTGATCCATATGCACAGCCTGTAGGACCCCTGGGGCTATGCTCAGCTTCACACATCAGGCAGCCCAAGGCCAATTCTGGTCTCCACAGCATGCTGAGCCTCCTCTGATGATTGGTGAGGTGGCACTTGCATGAGAGTGTGGCAAGGACAGGGTTCCTGCAACCTGTTGAGAGCAGTAGGGATCCCAGAGTGGGAGAAAAATGGACACTATAACCACAAACTCTACTTTAAAATGTAAAGCAATCCAGTCACTTCCAGACAGTGTCTTTTCCCCAGCTGTTCATTTCCAATAGAGTGCTACAATCAGTAATTGATACTCTCAGATGTCTCTGCACAATCCCCAGAGAAGAAAAGCCAGGGCAATATATTTTTTTCCCCAACTCACTGGAAAATTGAGCCCCAGCTGGGGCTAATAAGTGTTTTCATTAAAATACTGCTCTTAATCCAAAACTGAGAATAATGTCTCCTCTGTGTTGCAGCTCTGCTCAGCTCTGACATTGGGCTATGCTTTTTAACAAGAAATGAAAAGCAGATAAATAGACACTTCTCACCCCAGCATCATCATAACACCAATGTTAGGTCCCAATGAGGTCAATGTTTTTTTGATTGCACCAATGGAGTGTGTTCTTGGATTTTTCCATGCAATGAGCTCTTGCTGCTGATGGAGATGGGGTGTATGGCCAGAGCATCCCTCCATCATCCTCCTCTAAAATCCATTCTACTCATGGGGTAGTCTCATGAGGGAGAAAATACAGATCAAGGGTGCTCGTCTTGGTGCTATGTGGATGCCAGGATGTGTGTGTTGGACTGCAAGGCAGAGGCAAGGCTGTTCCATGATTTCAGCACAAGAGTTTGTTTTGTCCTCCCACCTTTTCACTTTTTTCTGGCCAAGGCAGATACATTATTACCCATATTTACTCATCCAGAGCTTCTGAAATGGAGAGGTGATTTGCAAACCACATCTTGAAAAGCTGAAGGATTTTGCCCCCATTCTCACTCTACCTTCATACAAAGAGAGGAGACAGCTCCCCTTTTCTCTAGGAATAGGGCCTGTAAATTTCTGAGTAAAGTTCAGTAAGCCAAAGTGAATGACAAGAACCCAGTTTCATGGGTTTGGATACAGTCCTGTTTCCAAGGCTGGATATAAGTTTTGTTCTGATCAAGAGCAGGATCATAAATCATATCTCACTAGGTGTTCACTTTGCTTGGCAAGCCATGGAATAAAACACCACACAGCTCCTCTCCCTCTCTTCCCTTCCTCCCATTCATCCTGTTATCTCCCCATTATACCTTTACTGTGAAGGTGTTGCTGTCTCTACTCACATATTTCCTACTTATGCTGCCCTGTACCAGAGGCTACAGTCAGGGATGCTCTGTGAGAAGCCTCAGATGTCCTGGGAAGAGAGGCTCTTGAGATGTTTTGTAAGACTGCCTGGAAATCCCAGAAGAGTCTTCACACATCAGGTTTAAAATACAGGATGCTGATGGGTATTTGAGGGTGAACTACTGTGACTCACTGCTGGAACAGGAGCATATATCCTGGAGCTCCTGTGAGGAATGCTCCAGGCATATATAGAGGTGTGGTTAGTTGCAAGTTCTGGTAGTGCTGTAAGGAACAGCTGAACTGTTGGATGATTCCCTGAAATAACTCCTCTTTCCCCTCTGTTCTCATCATTGTCCAGCCTTATGGCTACAGTTCCTCTTGGGAAAGAAAAAGGGCATCCCAGGTAGCAAAGTGCACAAAAATAGAGAATTCATCAGATGCCTCTGAAATCATGTGATCATTTGCTCCCTGAGGAGTCATACAGCCCTGGGGAAGATTTTAAGCCACTTTAATGAATGGTTGCTCTGTAATTTATCCTTTTCCCTACTGAATCTAGGATGCCTTCCTTGAATATCAGCACCTTTCTTTTACACTCACTGCCCAATAAAAGCAAAAGACCAAGCTTTGATATTTTCACTGACATTATCTCTTAAGCATTGCCCTTCCTTTCATTGGCTTGGTGCAGGCAGGCATTTCAGAGTCTGGCTGCCACACTTCTGTAAAGCAGTGTAAGACCCCAAATTCATACCCAGTAGAGGGGCCTTGTGCAACACAGGATGCACCTTGAAATACGAAGGACCAGTTCCCTTTGTCCTGCTAATTTCACTACAGTGAGTTATCTAATGTCTCTGCAGGTTGTAGATCCCTTTATGAAATCCTCTTGCTTTGTGAAGTTCTATTCAGTCAGGATATGACATGTTGAGTGCTGGTTTTGGCTGTCCTATGGATCTATGGACCTGCAATCCTTCATGTTTTAGTACTGCACCCTCAAATCCAGTGGATTGTGACCTACACTGGCTATTCTCAGCTAAGCTTTAGCTCAGGACTGTTTGACAAATACAATAGTAGAGCTGTAGTTGAAATTGAAGGATTAGGGACATCCCATAACCCTTGCACAGCTTATTCAAAACAAAAGTTAAGTTAGAGATCATAGCTGGAAATTGCCTTCCTGAACCACACTCAGATAGAGACCGTTGCAGAGCCTCAGAGTGCTGCCACTTCTGCTTCCAGGACTCCAAGCACTGCAACCAGGCCTAGCATCACAATGGCCCTCTAGCTCACAGCACCCTATCCAGGTGTTCATCCTACTGCTTAAAAATATGCCTGCACATTTGTCTTTGCCTGTAGCATTATCTTGCATTTAGTCTGTAGGGTCTGAAGACCAGGAACTCTCTTCTGTGGTTTCTTGTGGAGCACCTGACTCTTCTAAACCTGTCCTGTGACACTGCAACTCCACCCTGCACTTGCCTGAGTTCTGTTTGGGAGGGCAAAGGATGTCTCCTGTTACCATCACAGGGTAACCTGCAGTGAGTATCTACAGCACAGCTCTGCTCTGGTGCCAACTGAAATCTGTTCAGCTGCCCAAGCAGCCCAGAAGGACAAGCCATTCATTCAGGTTGCACCTAACCCTTTATAAGCCAGGAAGCTGAGAATAGCAGAGAGAGGGGTTGGCAGACTCCCCTGTGGGTTAAGAAGGAGCTATTTGTTCTCATAATTGCTTGTCTAGGAGAAGGGTCTGTTTGACAGTGCTTTCCTGCAAAGCATCATGTTTGCCCTGAAGCCAAATAAAACCTTGGTGTAAATTTCTGCCCAAAGAGAAGGCAACTCAGAGGGAGCTTCTGTGAATAAAAAGGCTGTAGCTTTTTCAAAGCATCTCTTGTGCATCAAGCAAGTGTGATCCCTAATATCTCAGATGCCAAAAAGCTCTTTAATATCCAGGAATAGGCACAAATGTGGGCTGGTTTCCCTTTCCCTCCACTGAAGGTTTTTAACTCTGTGTATGTTAGACCCCTCTCCCATCTTGCTCCACTGCCCACCCACTGGATTTCCTATATATTTAAAGAGATGCCAGTGCTGAAAACCTGTGTATTCCCTTGCCTGAGCAGAGCCAGCCAGAAGCTCCCTTCTAGGGTAACTGGAGAGATCAGGTGCACTGTGCTTGGTGTTTCTCACAAATACAATGGCTGGGATGGCTGAGAGCAATTTGGACAGAGTGGCCACTGGCTGGTAATTGTGGCTTTGGGGTTTTATGTTACCCACTGACTAATCCTGTGCAATGTTCTCAGGTTTACAGAGATTAGTTCAGTCAGACTGCCCATATTTGTGCTCTCTTCAGGCTGTGGTGATGAGATTCATCTTTTGTATGGGAGAGAGGACATTTTACTGTGGACTGGGCACAGCATCTGCAGCGCTTAGACTGCAGAAGTGATCGTTGGGCAAGGAGCTCCTCATTTCAGAACTTACCTTTTCATCAACTTTCATCACTGTACTGTCACCTCCAGTAATGAATGCACCTGATTAATGGGTAGAAGTGTTATTTGCCTCTGTGGGATGTAGTCCAAATGTCCCAGCTGTATCCCACAGGGTCTGTTGTGCTTGAGGCTGAGGGAAATCAGCTGTGTGGTAAGCAGGGCAGGTGTGTGTTTTCAGACAAGGCAGACAGGAGTTCCTGGGGAGCAACCACTGTGACATCCAGAGAGCTGTGGTGTCCTGATCTCAGGTAAGAGTAGAGAACCTGTAGGAAACACAGGAAAGAAAACAGCATCCCGACCTCTCTGAAATTGTACTGGCTCCAGGGGGAATAACAGGCTGTGGGTTTGCTTTTTGCTAGAAAATTCTGTATTGAAGACACACAGGGAGCAGGTGCACTGCACAGGGTAACAGCCAAAAAAAAGCTCCTAACCATTTAGAGATTACTTTTGCAGTTTTTCAACCTCTTTCTTGGTTATAACATTTCCTATAAAAGGCAAGCTTCTCCCTTTGCTTGTTCAAATGCCTGAACTGAGGCTAGCAGAGAACACACACATCGGATGCCCGCAGCTGCCCTGCTTGCACAGAGACTCTTCCAAGCCTACAATGCTTTGGAGACCTGGAAGGGAAAGATGCCTGGTGACCTGATAGTTGTCTCAAGTTGATATAACTATTGCTTTCCTTGGCTTCTGTGAAACACTTGGTGGAAAAATAGTGACTGGGCCAAATCCTTTTATTTTACATCAAGGTAATCAAAGTGGTCACTTCACTGGCTGCTTCAGAATAAGCTATTTCCTCCCTGAATAAGCCAATTTCACCTCCAGTTTCTCTCCTCTTTGAAGAGTAAGAGGGTTGGTGGCTGAATGTCCAGATAAAACACCTTCAAATTAAGCTGGGTGTAGGCTTCTGGAGAGACTTGGCTGTGTGAGAGTTCACTGTGTGCCAAAGTTAAAGCAGCTCTAGCAATTCATTAAAAAGGGTGTGTGTGGGGGGGAGGACAATGTAAATGAAATAAAAAGATGGACCCTCAAACTGACAGACAGCAGACTTTTGAGGACCTCCTAAGGATGTTTCAAATAAACATTTAAAAGTTTGGATGAACATTTTGACCACTGACTGTCATACAAAACTGATAAAATTCTCTGTTTATCAGTCTTACTGTTTCTACAATCTTTTAATCAGCTTTTCTGTTTAGATTTGTGAGGTTTTGTCTATGTTAAATTGTAAACTGTTTATTTCCATATCCAAGATGAGTTTTCACTTTTTCTCCAGGAAACAATATAATTTTCTTGCTGACAAGACCTTCATTGCACACAAGTGTTTAGGTTGCCATACTGGTTTGGCTGCAGGATTATGTTTTCAAAGACTTTTTTGTGCCTCAGTTTCCTTTTCTGTGCGTTCATTCTCCTTGGTGCAGAGGAACAGAGCTGTATGCTGTGTAGATGTTTAATTCCCATAAATTGCTTAAGGATTAATTGCTGGATCATCCTTTCTGAGCTGAAATTAATTCTTGGCACATCTTGTATTACATGTTCTCTTTCAGAAGAGAAGGATATAGGACTCTAAAAAGGTGGATTTACACACACCCCCCTCTGCCTTTTACTAGAGACCTGTACTGTAAGCCATTGACACTACCCAGGCTAAAAGGAAGATTGGAGTTGGTCTTTCATATTATGCTAAAAGTTTTCCAGTATAGCTGATCCTGGTCTTTTCTAGCCTGTAGGAAAACTTTTCTTGCATGGAACAGTTTTTGACTAAAGTCTGTGCTGTAAACCCTACAATTAATCAGAGTTTCACAAGTGGCATCTGGAGAGCATCCCAGCCTTTCTGAGCTAAGGTGTGCTCACACCAGCAATTCAGAATCAGGTCCTTATGCAAACAAAATGCTTCAAGGATACACTTATCTCCATCCCAATAGATGCTGCATTATGAATGGCATTAGTCCATACTGATGGAATTTGGACTTTTGTCAAGATTAATATGATAAAGGAGGTTGAAAGACTTTGGAGGGAGATTTTCTGCTATACTGGGAACAGATGGTGGTTTGTTCCAGAGAGGAAACAGTACAGGAGCAAGAGGTGGGGCAGGTGGTTCATCAGCAAGTTGCTGCACTCATTTGTAGCAGAGCTGATTTTAAAGTGTTTGCCATCCCTCTTGGGGTGAAAACACCCAGTGTCCTTGTCCTTCATGAGGACTAAGCCTTAAAAGACCCTTTGCT
Organism: Semnornis frantzii; assembly: GCA_013399775.1. NCBI lineage: Eukaryota > Metazoa > Chordata > Aves > Piciformes > Ramphastidae > Semnornis > Semnornis frantzii. The sequence continues at coordinate 51,967 of VWYK01088511.1, forward strand.
CAGATACCCAGCAGTGACAAGCTGGTTTTTTGTTTGCTTTATTTGTCACAGTGAGCTGGCAGTGCTGAGAGCTGCAACTGAAGCGGGTGAGCTGGCAGTGGAAATGTCTGGCCAGGCCATGAACAGCAGCCTAATGCATGTGCAGGTACAGCATGTATTTATGTCTGAATGCACAGTCTGTGCCCGTGCACATGTGTCCCTGGGAAAGTTTCTCAGCGAGTGGCTAATGCATCTCAATTACACTCCAGTCTGGAGCAACAGCCTTGCTAAGGAATTGAAAATCTGTAAAGAATCCACTGCAGTTAAAAAACACCATTTGGTTTCCTTCGCCGGAGGGACACTCATCAATATATCTTCCTGTTAATATCACAGGGTTAGAGCCTTGGCAGTGTTCTCAGTCACCAGGTGCAGGCAGAGCTCAGATGCAGGCAAAGGGGTTTGGGGTTTTTTTTGTGAGAGTTTTTTTGCTGTTGGGATAAAGCTCCAATTTTGCCTGACACTGCAAGTTTCAAATGCAGCAAAAAAGAGTTTGGTGTACAGACTGCCGGCTCTTCCCCTTCGGATGTGTCCTGCGAGTGAACTGCTCTCTCGTTTTACCTGCATCAGGATGGATTTCCTTCCAATTTCCTCACACCTGAGGCACATGTGAAGTCTTTGGTTCCCTGAACTGGTGCTTTGGTGTCTATGCTGCATCTCTGGGTAGCGCACAGAACTTTGTAAGAAGTGATGGTTGCTGTGTCAAAGGAACTGAGGAACACAGAGATGTTCCTAAGTCAATCTTTATCATTTCATACATGATGCGGAGGAAGGGTCCTAACTCAGCCTCAAGTTTTTCCTGCTTCAGCCTTAGCAGTGCTGAATGTGATTTCTCTCTCCAATGTATCTCTAATAATAAATCATATTTTCTTTCTCTGTCTCACAAAGGACACTCCTCTCAGAGCCAGTAATGGAGCAGATTTCTGCAGAGACCTTCTGTGCCACTCAACCCTGCCTCTTAAATTTTAAGCCACTTACCCAAGGTTATGCAGCAGCTCTTTGGCTTCACACTAAGTGACTGAAGTGCTCCTGACTGTGTGGTGGTTGTATTCCCATCTCCATGGTGAGGAATTTCCTCTGGTGCTTCTCATTTCATTAGTATGCTGCTGTCTGACACCACCAGCCTGCCACAGCTGCCCCCAGCCTGGGCTGACGGAGGGGCTGCACTGCACAGATGGGGACACCTGGCCAGTGCAAGCCCCCTGTTCCTTGGGAGCTTTGCAGCTCAACTGCTGACATCTGCTCTGAGCTGAAAGTTGGCATTAGAAGGGTTTTGGCCTTGGGAGGAATGTATTTACTTTATGCAGCTTTTCTGTAAAGAAGCTTCGGATGGAGAAGCTCAATGTTATATTTAGTCTAGTAACAGCAGAGCATGCCAGTACTTCTGGAAGAGCCTCCCCCCTCCCCCATGCCAGTGCAGCTGGTTACTTGTATAATATTTTCCTATAGGAGGGAAAAGAGGCTTTTTTCCTCCCTCTTGTTCATCCTTGTCCCCCAACGTTAGGGCACATTTTGTCTGGCTTGGCAAAATATCTTGCAGGTCAGGGTGGGAATGGAGAACAGAACCTTTTGGATCTAAAGAAACAAAGGTATTTTCATGCAGTTATGGAGAAAAGTCTCCCTTGGGTATCATTTCAATTCCTCTCAATGAGATCAGCTGCAAAAGTCTCTCAATGTGGCCTTTTGCCACTCCTGGCTAAACTCACTTGCATAGTGCTCCAGGTTTTGCTTTTACAGGGTGACTTTCAGCCAACTAATTCTGATAACAGAGCAAAGGTTGCTCACTTGACCAAGTGTGAGGATGAAAAGCATATCTACACCCTTTTAATATGGAAAAACATAGCTGTAACTGCTCTGTGAATGAACCTGATGATAGGAACATGCTTATGTTAGGATGCTGGAGCCAACTTGGGTTAAGCGTAGATGCCTCATCAGACTCTAACCTCTGTCATGAGCCTCAAGCAAATCTTCCAGGATATATGAAGTCATAGAATCATTTAGGTTGAAAAAGACCTTCAAGACCATTGAGTCCAACCATAAAGTCCAAGTTCCCTTTTATCTGCCCTGTCTCAGTTAAACCGTTGGTAACCAAGGAAGCTGCTGACCTGTGCTGCAACAGAGCAAAGGGCATGTCAAGAAAAGTGTCTGAACTGGGGAGAGGGACTGTGAGGAGGGAAACTAAAGAACAGAACATACGTGAATGGGAGGAATATTGGGCCAAAGGGGTGCCCTGGGGACAGTCTGTCAGGACTGGAGCCCTGAAAGGATAGAGCCCTTGGGAGTGGAGAGGAAAGCAAGGCAGAGATGGCAGGCATTGGCTGGCTGATCCACATGGCAATGCATTCTTATGATAGCTGGGTGAGGGGAATAGAGAGGGTATTTTTTTTAAATTAACATTTTGCAAAGTGTTTGTTTAACAAATTATCCCATATCCCTGAAAATCATCACCTTGGGGATTTCACAGAGCTGGTGTCCTGGGAAGGAACACTCCTCAGCCCTGGAAACAGCCATAGAAGCAGGGTATGGGTGTCCTGCCAGGATGAGCATGTGCCCTGAGGACAGAGTGCTGGCCAAACCCCACAGGGCACCTCGAAGCTATCTGTGTTTGGACTCAATTCCAGTGCCTGGCTTGGAAGCCTGACTCTGAGGGCTGGTGAGCATCCAAGAGAGGCTGTGACCCACCTAAGACACTGAGAACTCATTTAAACCCAGTAGATGCTGTGTGAGGGGTTTGTCCTCTGTCGTGAGTGCAGTCACGAGGGCAGGAACAGCTTTGCACCAGGCAATGCTGTTCTATCTCCAAGGAGAGGTAGTAGGGGTGCATGGGCACACAGTTGGTGTTGAGGGGATGGGGCTGGGAAGGGCAGGCTGTGTCTGGGCTGGCCCTGCAGAGAGCATACAATGTCTGCCTAGTGTTCAATTTGGCTCTATGCAGAGCTGACATCTCCTGTTTTGTGTGCCATTATGTGATAATTATAAAAATGTGAAACTATGAGTCAAAGTACCAAGCGAGCAGCATGAAGCTTCTAGAGGTCCCATGTGTGTTTTCCTTCTCCTCAGAGTATTGCTGTCCCTTTAGAAAAAAAAAAAGCCTCCTGCTTAGTACAAGTTTCTCGTTGCTTCATAGGGGTTCTTCCTATTAGGGCCCTTGAAGCAGGATTAGCTGGCAATGTGTGGTACAGTTCCCTCAGTACATAGTGATCTAGTTCTGCATTCAAAAGAACACAGGGCTCTTGCGGTCGCTTCTTATTTACTGCCAAGTGCCAAAGGGGAGTCGATGTGAGCCAGTGTTAATGCTTGGTCCGTCTTGGAATGGATGCTATGGGCTAAACTATGGTTTGCAATTTGTTCCTCCCTTTTATCTATACAATGTCAGGTCCCCTGTGAGTCACCTCCTAGGGGAAACTGTTAATTTTCTCTTACTGGGTGGCATCAGTTTGTTTTTTACTATGGGTTTCCTCTGTTTTGCTGACAGCTTCCAAAGCCAACATGGAGTGAGTGTCCTGCATGGCAGGGTAAATATTTCTGTGGTCCAGCAGACAATGGGACATGCTGGTTTGTCACACCAAGGCACAGAGGAAGAAGCAGCTGGTTGTGGTGCTCCAGACATACCCCCAGTGCTCTGTGGGCTTCCACTCTTGCCATTTAAATGTTTTCTGTGTCAGGATGAGACCTCTGAGGATGCTGAGATCTTGCTTTGCAGGGTTTGGGTAGCAGATTTATCGAAACTTAGGCATGAAACTTCCACTTTCCTTTCTTGTAACTACTTTTGGTCAGGGGGTTATGAAGATTATGGGAGAAGATGAGTCTACTTTAAGACATGCAGAGTTTGGACCATCAGTTTAGTTCTCACTGGCATAATATGGTGACTCTAAAATCTGCAGAAGGGTTATTGGCTAGGAGCTCAGAACTGCAGCACAGGATACTCTGGTTTGGCTGAGAAGCACAGACTACAGGTTTTAATACAACTGAAGGAAAGGCAAACATCTTCAGATGCAATGTCCTGTCCTGAAAGAAGTCCTGTGCTTGGCAAAAAGGGTTAATGTTGTAAATGTATCTTTGTGTATGACCCTTATGCACATAACATCCGAGGGTCAATCTATTGTGTTTGTTGCAAGGGACATCTAAATGTCTGGACTGGCCTGAAAGATTTAGAGGAAAAAAGATGTGTCTATGAGACAGAGAAATTGTGGGAGGCCATCCAAACAGGTAAGAGAAAGGATCAAATGAGATATAATTCAGTTTCTCCTAGGAACTGGGGAGGATTTGCCCTTTATTCTGATTCTCACTTCACATTGTTAAGTTTCTCTTCAAGACAAGCACCATGTGCCTCTGCAGTATCGAGAGGAGGATTCCAGGTTCTGATCTGCTCAGTTCAGTAAATATACTCCTGATATTTTTAGCATTCCTAAAATACAGGCAATCCATCATTGTCAGGAGACAGCGATTCTCTTTAGTTCCGTGGGCAGACTCTGATTACCTAAAAGGGTTTTTTTTGGAAGAAATTACTTGAGAGAAGGAGAAGCAGCATTATAAAGGATTATAAAGCAGATATGATCTTCCTGCCCACTGATGTAGGAAGCTAATGTGTCATGTGTGTGAAAACAAATGAGAACTTAACCAGAGGAGGGAATAATGACTCAAGAGAAGTTTTGGTTGTTACACAACCAGAAGTCCCAGGACCTCTAAGATATTTTACAGCACAATATTTTCCCCCTATTCTTTCAAAAGATAAACAAAATCTCCTTTTAAACATGCAATCCAGAGCTAATCCAGTGCTGTCTTGCAGGCTGAAACTGCAACTTATGTGTTATTTGGTCTTAAGCAGTTGTCTGTTGCACAATCTTCAAGCAAATTGAGGGAAAGGAAATAAGATGCTGAGAGTATGTTTTAAAAATGAAATGTTATTCCCTGGCAGTGTGTGTAGTCTTTGCACTTTCTGGTTTACTGTCACCTTTGACACACAAGGTCCAAGGAATATGATACTGGGGCTTTGTGATGGGCACATCACAAATGATGTCCTTATTCCTAATGGAAAGGACAGCCCTGACACCCCTGTCCAAACCTCCAGAAATGAGTTTAAGTGATAAAGAATGAAAATGTGTATTGCTAAAGTGTACTTCTGCACTGGCACACTATCCCCTTAGCTGTAGCAGTGCTGCTGTGACAGCATGCAGAGAAAAGGATGTGTTGCTTTATTTCCAGAATGATGATAACTTTTGTTAGGAAAATCAAATGCTGTCCTGGAGATGCTGGATTCATGATAGGGACCTGTAGGCAGTGAAGCTGCTGAAAGTGATAGTTCACAGCAGTGCCAGACCTGATAGTGAGCAGGATTTGAGGCACATCTCCTCTTGCTTCTGGGTGAAAGCCTCCAGCCAGGTGTGAGGGCTGATGAGATCTCACTTCCAGAGACAGCTGATTGTGGCTGCTGGAGCTGTCATCAGATGCAGACCTGCAGACAGAAGGCTGGGCAGCAGATTTCTAAGCCATGGTTTGGAGCTGCTGACTCCAAGCACAGGGAGTGATACAGTAACACAAGATACTCACTTTATGGCGTTGCAAGTCAAGTTATGTTTAGCTGCTTGGAAAAATTCCCAGCCCACCAGCAGTCATTTCTGAGTAACAGGCACTCCTTAATCTGTCTTAATCCCCTCTATAATTTTACATTTATTTAGCCTCATCCATATGAAAACCTTCAGTTGATGAGGCTTCCCATCTCTGCTGGGAAATAATTATTATAATACACTTTTCTAAACGAGCCAACTGTCCCTTGATGAGACAAATAACTTCTCAAGAGAGGGAGTACCAGGTCTGATTGCAGATCCACTGCCAATGCCCTGAACCAGCTAAAAAACCCACAGTGAGGACAGACACCAGCACCTCCCCACTGAGCTCATGCTGATGGGCTGCTTGCAGTTCAGGGAGCATGTCTGGGCCAGCTGTGGAAGGGGACGAACCACCCCTGATGGCGCAAATGGGAGCAGTTCTTGTGTGTTCCTGGTGGCGTGTTGGGAAATGCTTGTAAAACCAGAATACTCCAGAGATGCCACTGAGTACGGGCTGTAATATCTGCAGAATCTGGCATTGTCAGCAAGCTATAAAACATCCCTGCTAGTGTGCTAGCAGCTGCTCTCAATTTCAAATTTGCCAAAGGTACACAAACCCTGGGGCTGGCTGCACGGCACCTTGCGCTGCCGCTCGCTCAAGCTGTATTTGTTCAGAACAGATGATGGCAGGATGATGAGGCTGGGATGCTCTGCTCAAACAGAAAAGCTCTGCTCAAGCAGAAATACTCTGCTCAGGAACTTTTCCAAGCATCTCTCTTTTTCATCACCAGATGTGTCCACTTTCTGTTGGTACTGGGAAAGCACAGCATGTATTCTTCATCCGATGCTCTGCGGTGCTCCTGGAATGAGGGATGCGCTGTGCTTTTTGTGGGGCTGGGCTCTGTTATCCAGAACTGGACTGATCTTCATTTGACTTCCAGAGAAGCTGGGCCCATTTTTCACCCACTGTGAAAAAAATACAGAAAAAAGTCACAAGAGAAGTCCCTTGGATTGTGTTTCCTGAAGACTATGGAGCTGTAGTCTTAGGAGGGAGGGAGTGGAGCCTGCTGTGCTCTGCAGATACACACCAAGAATAGCTGAGCAGTGGATGGGAGCAGCAGCAGCAGTGTCCATGTGGAGCGCAGGAGCTGCTGCAGATAGTCATCAGAACATTTGCTATTCCCAAATCCTGGCATAATGATGTTAAGGACAGCTGAGCTTTCAGAGTTATCCCCCTGGGGGGAGCTTGCTGCTGCACATTTGCCTGCTGCTTGCCTTGATGGCACAGCAGAGCAAATAGCATTGTTTGGGTGACGGAGAGAGAAGTTTGGAGGCTGCCACACAGGCAACACCTGAACCAAGTTCTCTGTCTTTGTTTTATTACCTGAATCCTTAGGTGATAAAGCTGCTTGTGTACAGCTGAAGGAGAAATTCAGCCTCATTGTACAAAATCCCTTTCTGGTGTGGTAGCTTCCTTTCTGCAGCACAGAAAGGTCGGCAGGTGAAATGGGTATTAAATCTGTGGCTACAGCTGACAAACTCATGCTCTGCCCTTCTGGGGCATGAGTATAGTCTATTGGCCATTCCCCCAACCCAGGGAAAAGATGTGAGGACTGATCTGGAAGAATTTCAAGCTTGTGAAGGAGAATGGAGCTCAGGGTCCCTGCAGGTGGCACATTTCTGCTGGGAAACTGCTGGATCGCTGTCCTTGGAGGGTGTCACCCAACTGGTTAGCAGCTCAAGTTGCTCAAGGCTCTGTCCTAACTAGAACACTTCCAGGGTTGGAATGGCCACAGTTTCTTAGAGCAACCTGTTCCAGTCCTTCACCATCTTCATGGTGAAGAATTTCTTCCTAAAGGGTATGCCTCCACCAGGCATATTTTCTGGGTCTCAGTTGCTGGACTGAGAATGGGAGCTGCACACTGAGTTTTTTGACTTGTTAGGAACAGGATGGTGATGGTGAGGTAGACTGCCTTCATCTCCCCTCCTGCTTCAGACTTGAGTCTGCTAATGCCCTTTGCCAGTCTGCTGTCCCATTTTGGCTGATAAAGATGGCATCTCAGTTACTGAAGAAATGTTGACTTTTTTATTGGGAAAATGACTTTTTAAACAAAACAAAAAAAAAAAAAACTTTTGAAGACTGTTTTTCACCCCCCAAAATGTTGTTCCTTTTAATAAAACTTCCCTCATTTCGGTGAAAAATAGAGCTCAAAAGTTTTTTTGTTTTTTTTCCTTAGGACCTTTTAGTGGAGAGTAACAGAAGTTGTTTTACTGGTTTTTGGTTTTAGCAGTTTCAGAAAACAAGGCAAATCATAAGACTTGAGTTGGGAGGTCAGTTTTCTTCATGTTTTGGTTCTAAAACATTAGACCTAATTTTGTTTGCCATCTCCAGTAGTGATGCAGTACAATGACTGTGGGGGGAAAATAGGGGAGGCACTGTGAAGAGTGGTGAGGAGGGAGCTGTGGCAGGATAAGACAAAATCAAACTGCCTGAGGAGGAAATTAATTTTTTCTAAAATGGAAATACTGTGAAAAAGAAAAAGAAAAAGAAAAAGAAAAAGAAAAAGAAAAAGAAAAAGAAAAAGAAAAAGAAAAAGAGAAAAAGAAAAAAGGAAAAAAAAATTTATTCATCCTAACTGGAAAACTCATGTCTCTGGTAGTCAGGACTGCTTAGAAGGCATGAGGAGGTCTAGTAATGACAGTGTGAACTTGTTCTACAGCTTTTTGGCTGAAGATGCAGGCATGAAATCTTGTGGATGACAGGGAAGATGTGGCTGTGCAGCTCTGTCCATGAACCTCAACTATGAATGCAGCTTCTTCTAAGCCACTGCATTCAGGATCTGCAACAGTGTACACAGTCTAGACAGTCACAGTCTGGACAGAGCCAGACATTGAAAAATTTGAAAGTGGATAAAGTGGAAGAAACTGCTTCATACGAATGTCTGTAAGGCCAAAATCTAATACTAGCCTGATCTCTTACATCCCCATCACAGTGCTTGGGCTGGCTCTCATTGCTGTGCCCCATGCTGGACAGCCATCCAGAGGTATGACTGTGCTGGGAAAGGAGAAGTGTTTTGGTGGCTCTCATGTGGTGCAGGACAGAGCAAGAGCAGGAAGGGATCTCAGAACCATCAGGAGACATTGCTCAGCTGGGAACCTGCTAGTGGCATAGAAGCATCCTCTAGCAGCACTCAACAGAAGTCACAGCACAGGGAAGACCAAAGCTGATCTGAGGCATAAACTGGACTCTTCAGAGTTAGAGGGCCAAGAACTGGCCTGACCAAAGCACAGAGGTGTTTACCAGATGGAACAGGAACTGTTTTTAGGATGTCTCTTTTGCTTAGACAAACACCAAGTGTAATGTACCTGTTAGACCTCATAGAGGACTATAGCTGGGCTGGTGTAAAAAGCTCAGGCCAGAATTTCAGGTCTTGAGGAAAGACAGTAAAACACGTGTGGGACAATTTGCAGAGTGTAATATTAGCTGTCAGAAACACCTTCAAGAAAAGAAAACTTAGTCTCGATGGTCCTGGTCCTTGCCTAATCTCCAGCAGGCCTTGGTTCTGCTTCCTTATTGGAAACTTCACTGATTCATCCCAGAGTCTGGCTTTCATGCTAGAGCCTGGCTTTTTGTCTTTGCTTTTTACAAGCCAAAGATGTTTGGGAAGGGCAAAGGAGTAGTGCAAATCCTAGGAATTATTGTCTTCTGTCTGAAGTGCCAAATTAGTGCTGACAGGTCCAGTCAGACTGGGGGTCTTCTAGTACCACATATTGCAGAGCTTGCAAAATAATGGTTTTTGGATCCACCTTGATGCGAGGCCTATCCTGGCACTGGTGTAGTCCCAAAAGAACATCAGGACTGCTGCTAGTTCTTCCAGTTGCCAGAGGACTTGAGTGATCTGGCAGCAGAGAAATGATGAGGGGCAGATATACTGAGCACAGTCCCCAGCCACTGTAACATGGCTGGTAGATTTTTTTCTTAATTTTTCAATGAAGTCATTTTGGGGATTCTTTTCTTTCCAGAAAGGTCTTTGAGGTTGTGTATTTTCAGCATTCACAGGTTTTTTACTTTGTTTAAAAATGCTTTAACTGTAAGTATAAACANAGGCATGGCCTGGGGTCGGGGCTAGTTATGTGTCCCATTAGAGGGCTGAGCATTTCACCTTTTCAGTCATGTAAAATTTCCTGGAGATAGTTGGTTTATGAGTCAAGGCTGAATGAACATCATCTGCTGATCATCAAACCTGTCAGCCCAGTACTGCTCTGCACAGAAGGAACTGGTGACTGGCTAGGAGGTGTTACCCAGATGAGTGAAAGATGGTTGCCTCTGCCTGCTCACAGGGGAGACTTGAGGAGGGCAGTGACTTCTCAGGCAGATGACATGGTCAAATGTGCATGCAATGTGCCCCACAAGATATGACTTTAGTCACATTTCAACCCCACAGCGATGCAGTGTGCGTCAGTGATGTTCTTTATGCAGACACAAAATACTTCCATGTGACTGAGTGAGGTGCATGAGTGAGCTGCACGCTGGAAAGGCTCTGTGAGCTGGCACACCGGAGCACCTCCAGCCACTCTGAAGACCCAGCTGGTCAATTAGTTACTTTTATTAACGAAGCAGGTTCAGAATTCAGAAAGTGTGTCACAGACCTCAAATGAACCTCCACTATGTGTTGCTTAAAATCATCTACCACCTTCCAGATAACCTTCCTTGTGCAGAATGTGGTCTAAGACTAGGATCTGAGGATCAGCTAGTTGGCACTGCTTTGAGATGCTCCCAGCTCTTAGAAAATACAGCAAAGATGATAGGGGCTCAAATACCAAAGTTGCCCTGACTTGGAGAGAAACTATTTCTCCTCTGCTTTGAAATACTCACAGTATGGAGGTTACGAGATAAAGCAGACACAGACTTCCCTCCAAGCATGAGGGGTTGGAGTCCATATAGAAACTCAATTTGAGGGGATGCTACTTTAGTCTCTCCACTACTCATAAGGGCCTGTTCAATCACTGACTTTCAGTAGATTTATAAAGGGTTAGTTAAATGCCTGTTAAAGTCAATGGGAGCCTTTTGATGCCAGTAGACTTCGGTTAGGTCCACAGTCTGCCCATCCTTGTAGCATCTGAGCATGTGGCAAGCAAAAGGTCTGAATGATAAAGAAGGCAGTGAAATTAAGGGAGGGCTGGGAGAAAAAAAGTCTTCACTTGAACAAAAGTTTGGCTCAAAGGTACAATGTTTCTCAGAGTTCTGAAATGCACAAACTGTTGCTTTCAGTTCTGGCTTTTCAATGTTCTGTTTTGTTTGTTAACGGACAGTCCGTTCCCGCTGCTGTTAACTACTTTTAAGTAGTGCAGACCCCATTGGTTGTGGATGTTTGCAGAAATTACTTCATTAGCATTTATTTAGATGTCTGCCTTAGAAGCAGCCTCAATTGATGTCATCATTGTCTGGACTTCCCAAATACCTATGTGACTGTACTTAATCTCCATTATGCCATTCAGTTTTAAGCAGCTGTGATGTTTTTGGATGTGTGTTGGGGCTGTATTTTAATCTTCAGACCATTCTTCAAACCTTAATTCTCAAAAAGTCAGTTTGGGTGAGGGTTGTTGCTGCTTCCCTGCCTTATAAACTGGGGTAAAGGATGCAGAAAGGTTAAATTTTTTCCTCCAAGTCAAGTATGGCATCCTAGCTGGAGCTAGAATCAGAACAGAGGAGAGCTTGACTCCATCCTCAATGTTGAGGTTGTGCTTTTCTTTTGTGTACTTCTGGCCTAATGAAGCACAGGTTGTAGGTGCTATGTGGACAAGTGCACCAGATCAAACAATTGCTAGCTGACACTTATACCCACACTATTGCAAAGGCCAAAAATACTGCTTTTCTCTCAGCAACATGTGAATACTTGGATCATCTACATCCGTAGCTCAGTAGCAGCTACTATGAACAAGATGTGCCCCTGCACAGTGGACTCACAGTAGACAGCCCATGAAATATCCATGAATATGTGTCATTTAGAGCCAAAAGCCCATACAAGGGTGGCTTCTTGCAGAAGCCAGGCCTGTTTTGGAATCTGCAAAACCTCTCTGAGTTGCTAAAGCCTAAAAAGGCTAATTTCATTTCCTATGCTGATGTTTAAATAATAGCAGTAAGAACTCTAAGCCTAGAGACTGTTAAAAAGAACCCTCTGCTTGAAGAGAGTAGATGGTAAGAAAAGAAAATTGAAAGGGTTTTACCTACACAAAAGGGCAGTGGAGTTCTGGGCTTCAGCTTTTGTAGTCAGCAGAGTTAGAAAACCCAAAGAAACAGATACAGGAGTGAGGGATTAGCTCCTGTGAGATTTGGTATCAGGAATAATCTCCCTGTTTCACATGTAGGTCACATAGTTCTTTGCAGGACACTGAAGAGAGATGTTAGGAAGGCACAGGCAAATCAGTGAAGATCCCATATTTTGCACATGTTGAGCCAATGCTCTTTTCTAGTCTTTTCCCTTTTAAATCCATACCGTTACAGTTTTTGTAACACTCCATGCTAAAGTGTTATGGTTCCTTTGTATTAGATATTTGCTCTTATCTCCTACCAGAGGTGTCTGCATTTCAGTGAAGGATGAAGCAAAGCCCACAGATGCAGTCTGATTCTGCAAAGCACTGCATGCCTTTGGCCTTCATTTTGGTGTAGATCGTAGTTATCAGCTGTTTAGCACCTTGCAAGTCTGGAGCCCATCTGGGGTGTTGGCTATAAGAGATGTTATGAAAAAGGAAAAAAAAACCATTTGTGTTTGTAAGAACTTTATTACAGTGCCTTACGTGGCTGTTGGTAGGAATTAGTGCAAGACCAGTACCTAGAGAGGAAAAAAAGGAGAAAGCAAGCAGATAAGGGACATCTTACATTGAGCACATGTAGCACAGACTGTTTCACAGTGAATGGGGACAGCTGAAAATTCTCACTCTTTCCTGTTGCTGGATCAGATATCTTTGGTAGAAAGGGCAGGGTGCCCCAGGGGAATATCTCAATAGCCCAAGGACCCCTCTGACATCAGGTCGAATCTACAGGGTCACATAACTGAAGACTGCATGGTGAAACTCAATATTACAATGGATCAAGTGCTTCTGCCACGTGGAGCTGATGTGCTCCTGCCCTAATGGACTTGGTGCACTCAGCAGATGCTCAGGGAGAACAGAACTTTAAGCCATGACAGAACACAGAGCTTGAGCAGGAATGATGGAGCTGATGGCTGAATAAACCTGGGCTGGACTTAGGTTAGCACTGGTGGTCACTGATAGCAAGGGGCAGGATAGTGGTGGTGGTAGATAAAATTATGACTCAGCTGGGGTGGAAGGGGAACAGGGAAATAAAGTTGTGGTTTGGGGAATAGTTTGTGAGGTGGTAGTCAGTCTTTTCTCCCATGTAACAGGCAATAGGACAAGAGGAAATCGCCTCAAGTTGTGCCAGGGGAGGTTTAGATTGGATATAATGAAACATTTCTTCACTAAAAGGCTGGAAAAGGCTGCCCAGGGAAGTGATGGTGGTACCTACGAGTACCATCTCTGGAGGTATCTACGAGGACAGGCTGAGAAAGCTGGGGCTGCTCAGCTTGAGGAGAGAAGGCTCTGGGGAAACTTTGTTGTGGCCTTTCAGTGCTTGTACAGGGAGGCTGTGAGAAAGATGGGACCAGACTTTTTAACAGATTCTCTAGCAGTAGGATAAGGGACAAAACTTTCACAGTGAAAGAGGGCAGGTTCAGACTAGATATAAGGAAGAGTTTATTTCTGATTTTTAATGATGGTGAGATACTGGAACAGACTGTTCAGAGAACTTGTGGATGCCCCATTAATGGAAGTGTTAAAGATCAGTTTGGATGGAGCTTTGCACAGTGTGACAGACGTCCCTGCCCATTGCAGCGGCCTTGGACTGTATGATCTTAAGATCCCTTCCAACCTAAGTCAGTCAAAGACTCTAGAATTCTAGGAAAATGGGAGCCCTGATGTGTCCAAAAGTAGGAAGTGCTACTTTCTTCTTGTCTAAAAAGTCTAACATTAAATCTAATTAATGTCTATGTCCAGAGAGTGAAAAAGGCAAATCTTGGACATATTTAAATGTTACTGACAGGCATTCCAGTGAAGAGACTAATCCTGCCTGAACTGTCCTGTCCCCTCTTCCAGAAAAAGAAAGCTTAATGACTTGCCTCCAAACTCCATTTTCAAAGCTCACATCACTTTAAATTCACTTCTGCTGTAGATGTCCAAATAAGCCCTTCTTTCTGTCATCTTTTTTTTTTCAGTAAAAATAGCTTATCCTCTGACATCTGGGAAAGGTGAAGGTGTTGCCAAGCACTGAGCTGTCATAATTGCTGTCACAATTTGCTTTCTGATTGTTTAAAGTCCCATTAGTTTGATTCTGTTCTTCTTTTATGCTTATTACCACCTTCTGCTAGAAATGGGAGAGTGTGGCTGATGGGAAGGACTCTCATATTCTGCAGAAGTGGCACATCATGTTTTACAAACTTATTCGCTGCCTGCAGCCCAGAGCACATTGCAGGGTGAACTCTTAAACATCCTGAAAGCTCAAAGCAATGTGGAAAAGTAAGATTGAACAGCAAAACCCAAAACTATTTTTACTGCAGAATTGCCAGTTCACCGAATAAAATGCTCAGGATTCCTAGAACGTTTAAGACCTTCTGAATCTTTATTGTCACTTAGGTCTGCCTCTGATTTTTGTATAAATAAAATTCAGATCTTCAGGATGAGGCAGTGTCAGCAGTATTAATAAGTGTTATTCTGCAGAGCAAGACAAATGCTGATGGAAAGTGCTGTACGTGAACAGACTGGTCACAGTCAAGGTGCTGCTGCAGCAGAGGCAGTCTCCTCCTCAGAGTCATCAGACTTTTTCCTGTAGAGCCTTATTTAAAGGTTTCTGTGCCTATTCAGGCTCTCTTCCCTCCACTGAAACTGGTAAAAAGCTCTCCTGTTATTTTTGATTAAAGTCTTGGGGTTTCACCATTTCTTTGCTGTCTATCACCTGCATTTCAGGGAGAGAGATTTAATTACTATTATGAGCCAGTATCGTATAAATGTGTTTCTTTTGGAATGCTTTTGCAGTCCCAACAAACAATATTTCCATGCCTTTATTTCTCTTGGATGGGCTCTCACATTGCAACTGCCCTGGGTTAACACTTGCAGAACACTGAACTGCTGGTTTGGTTGTGAATATTCTCTATTGATCTTCCAGAAACTCCCAGTGACTCTGTCTCCTGCAGGCTGGTAGCTTAGCTCTGTGTTTACTTCAGCCTAGTTTCATTAGTAACCCTTTGATTTCACTCTTTCAGTCAAGTAGAAAGCTCTCACAGAGGCAGGGGATGGCATACATATTGCATCTGCAAAAGTTACAAATTATTCATCACAGGTAGATCCAAACCCATAAAGGCAGTTCTGTTATCGGTCCTGCTCCTTCTCAGAGCTTCTTTCTTCTAGATGCTGAAGGCTCCAGAGTAAAGCTGTTCTTCTGCCTGGGAGAGGTTTTTTAATCTGGACATAACAGATGAGAGAGCTGAGCTTGAGAAGGACAGACTGTGTTGGGGTTTTGTTTTTTTGGTATTTTTTTCAATATGTTCTGGTAAGACCATATTTCAAGGCAGCTAATCACATCATGAATGCTTCTTAGTGATGAGATGACAATAATCAAAGCAAAATGATGATTTGTCTGTAAATTGGAATAATCTTATTCAGAAAGTCCTACAGGGCAACTTTTCTTTACTATGAGCTTGAACAATTTCCTTGACCTTGAGATAGTGAGCACTCCTTTCAAATGGCCACTCACTAGGGACTGACCAACTGCAGAGGGATCTAAATTTAAATGAAAATGTATCCAAATGCATGTCTCCCTGAAGTTCTTGTGCCTGCAATACTGGCCAAGAAATCAATTGCCTCTTTATATATGGGTGCTTGCTGGGGCTTCCTATAGGCTTCAATGTGCGCTTTGCAGTGGTGCAGACTTGCTAGTCCTTCAGCATGAAGATGGGTCTTCCACACATGGCAGAACTTCATTTGCATGCTTCCTGGGTTTTCATGCACAAATTCCCACCATAACTCACTTCAGGCAGCTCTGCAAGGCAGCAAGGCTTTAGTAGGGATGTGTGTGTGACCCCTTTATGCGTTCTGCATGCCAGCCGCGGTGCCACCCTTGAAACCCTGACAGCAAAACTTGCCTTGATGTAAAATCTAAAAAAAAACCAAAACCAGCCTTAACTGAGAGGGGCCAGAGTGAGTTTTACTCATCAAACCTCCCCTTTTTCTTCTGTTTTATTTGGAAGAGAACAGCTTCCAAGAGCATACGATCACTAAGAAAATTGGATTTGAGGGTCTACAAGTGTTCTAACCAGATAAATGTTTCACTTCCCACCCCCCCAAAAAAACCCAAAACAAAACAAAACAAACCCCCAACAACAACAACAAAAAAAACCACCACAGCATTTGGCAAAGCTGTGCTTTGAGGTGACTGATTCTGTTTCAGCCCCTTCTTGTCCTTAGTAGTGAGGGCAGTGCCAGATAGCAGCATCTTAAGGATGGAATTCTGTTGCATTCAGAAAACCTGATTGTATGCTCCTCCAATAAAACCCCCCAAACCCCCCAAAAAAAACCCANTAAAACTCTTTTTCACCCATTTGTCCTGCCCTTTGCAGAGGGTAACCTGCAGGCTGGGGAAGCCACTATCTGCCCAGGAGCTTTGTTGAGCCGCTGTCCCCGGGGCCACCGGCAAGGGCAGGCTGTCGGGAACATCCCATAAATCCAGCGGCTGCAAAATCCCACCCTAATAAAAGCTGTACCCTCAGGCGCGCACGTCGGCAGTGGCGGGCGGGGGGAGGAGGGCGAGATGAGTTAAATAGCGGTTAAAGAAAGCCTGCTGTTGCCTCAGCAACNTCCCTCCCAACCCAATCAAAACAAGCAGAAATCAACAACTCCCCCTCAAAAAAACCCCCACAAACAAAACAAATAAAACCCCTAAAAACCAACCCACCACCAAACAAACAAATCCACCCAAACAAACAGAAATAAAATAAAAAAACAAACAAACAAACCAATAACACCACCAAAACGACAACACAAAAAAACCCCCAACATCCCCACACCCCCACCCCCCTGCCCCCGAAAAACC